>JBCFYV010000206.1:0-183304 GCA_039000515.1 Timema cristinae | reverse complement strand
AAAAATTTAAAACGATGAAATATAATTTTTTTTTGGGCGTTAAAAGAGAAAGGTAAACGTAGTAAAATTTTTTTTAAAAATTTTTTAAGAAAATGTTACTTTACATTTTTAAAAATAATGGCAAGAATTAAAATAAAAAAAAAATTTTTCATTTTTTAAAAATTTAAATTTTTTTTTATTTACAAACTGTATTTAAGCCAAAAAATCAAAACAACATTGAAAAAATTATCATAAAATTAATTTTTAATAAAAAGAAAATAAATTAAAAAAATTAATAGGGAATAAAAGAAAATTTTAAACGGGAAAATAATTGCAAGATTTAGAAAAACAAATTTTTTTCACAGAAATTATTACCGAAACGGTAAAAAATACATTGAACAACCCCCGTTATACGGGGCAAAAGGGGGGGTTGGGAAGGGGCGCCAAGTTACTGTTTCCCGGGGGCCCAATTGCTCTGGGCAGCCCTTAACCAAACGAGTAGTGGACCCGTGAAATTTATTATTAGCCCCGCGTCTTTCCCCTTGGGTTTACCACTTACGCAATTTAAGGTGGTTGTTGTGAGTGAATAAGGGGCCTACTTTAACGTGGAACCCGAACCACGGGGGGACCTGGCATTCCACACATTCCAAGAGCTTGTCAAGGTGTAAAGGGTTTTGGAAACAATAAATCTTGCCGGGCCCGGGGATCAAACCCCCGGCCCCCGCAAAAAATTTAAAAAAAACCCGCCCCTAACCACCAGCACCCGCAGGACAATAAGGGGTGAAAAGGATTTTTTTTTAAAAAAATAAATCTTTTAAAAAAACCCCGTGTCACAATTTTTTCTTCCCCCGTACCCCCCAAAAGGGTTTTGACCGTTTCTCATAAATTTTGTGCATATTGAGTAGGTCAAATGGGCCCAACACTATTTTTCATCCCCCTTAGGAAAGGGGGTTGTCCATCCTTAACTTTTTTTTTAATTTTTTTTAGACTTTTTTTTAATTTCTTTTTTTTTTTTATTATGTCGCATAAAAAATACAAAAACCCCAAATTTTTTAAAACCCTTTTATCCCAAAACCCTATTTTTAAATAGCCATTTTAGAATTTAATTTTTTTTTATCCCGGGATAATGTCAATGTCTTTAATTATTCCCCCAGTTGTTAAGGGTCCTTCAACCCATAAACGCACGGAGTGGGGATGAAAAACGCCCCGGTCCCCCGTTTCCCTCACACAATAAGACTTTCTCCTCCCTACCTTTCGGCCTTTATTGTTTATGCTCAAGTTATAGTAACGTTGAAATTATTTTTTTTATCTCTTAACCCTATTAACATTAACATTCCTATTTTTTAAAAAAATAAAATTATCAATTTTGGTAAAATTTGCACGTTAGTTAATCAGTGTTTTTAAACCCAAAAAATACCAACACGTGGCACGATTTTCCACCAACAACGGTTTTTTGTTTAAGTAACTTTTTTTTATTTTTTCAAAAATGTTTTGGGAAACATAAAAAAAGATTCGGGGAATTTAAAATTTTTATTAAATTGGGAAAATTTTTTTTTTTTGATTTTTTTTTTTTTTACCTTTTAAAACCATTATTTTCGATATTATTTTAAAAAAAAATTTTTCGTTTTGTAAAAAAGTCAAATTTTTTACGAATTTTAAAAGTTTGGTAAACCCAAAAATTTTAAAATACATTATAACGGGGCCCAAGTTTTTCCCGTATTACTTTTTAACATTTTACAATTAATCTCTTAATTTTTTTTACTTAGGGGGGAAAAATATTGATTTTTATAAAAATTTAATTTTAATTTTAAATTTTATTAAAAAAATGTATTTAACAATTAAATTTTCATAGTTTCCAAAAAATTTTCAAAAATTAGAATTTTTTTTGAAATATCGATGGAAAAATTGGTTGTAAGAAAATTTTTAAAAACAATTTTTTTTGTAAAATTTAATTTTTTCAAAAATTTTTATGAAAATTTTTTTTTAAAACTTATATGTTTTTTTATAAATTCAAAAAAATCATTTAAAACTGCGGCAAAAAAAACCCGGCCCCAAATTTACCTTTAAATTTTTCATCATTAAAAAAATTTTTTTTAATTTTTTTTGGTTTTTGTGTGGCAAAGCCAAATAAGCACCGGGTGATTTGACCGGGGGTAAATTCGAAGCTTGGGAAATAGATACCGAAAAAACCCAAGAACAAAACCCCAACAAAAAATGATGACGTGTCAGAAGGCGCAATTGCGTCAAGAAAAATCAGAAAATACCGAGCTGAACGCAAGAATAAAAAGATTTTAAAAGTAGCACGGATGTTTTATGATGGCCAGGAAACAGAAATAGTCAAACTTCCCCATTTTTTCTTGTTGACTGGGGGGCCCGGGGAAAACGACCAAAACCACCCAACGCACCCCTTACCGAACCGGGGAAAAATTAATAACGTGAAGACTGAATGGCAAGTTCAAGCCAAACCCCTTTGGGTTGAAGGACTTGCGCGTAAAGAGATCCCCCCGAAGATTTTCCGGAAGCCCCCGGCCCTTCGAAGCGAAAAAAATTGCGCTTTCTCGTGTTCCCCTTTTTTTTCTAAAAGTTATTTTCCCCCCCTTTTTTCCCCTCTTCCCCCTTCGGCTTTAGGGTATATATTCTGGTGCCCGTGGCTACGAACTTTACAATTGGGGCCCGGTCATATCAGGGATGGATAAAACCCGGCTTTCTAAATTTTTAAAAGAAGGGGCTAAACCTTTTCGGCAGTTAAAACCTTTTTTTTTTAATTTTTTTTTTAAAATTTTAATTGGCTTAAATTCAAAACCAAAAAATTCAATTTGGAAAAATTAAGAACAATTTTTTTTTGAGATATTTTTTGGGGGGTCAGGGCGCTTAGCGCCATTTAAACAGGGGCAATCGTTTTATCGATTTAAAACTTAAATTTTTTTTAAATTGTGTTTCCCGGAATTTGTTTGTTTTGAATTAGTTTTTTCTTATTTGAAACCTTGTTTTTTTTGATGGGGGAAAAATTTTAAATTTAATTTAACATATTTACGCAGACCATTTTTAAAACAAATAGTTAGTATTTGAATTTAAATAATTTTTATTTAAAAACCTACCCTTTAGATGGACAAAATTTTTTTTAATTTAACATATCTTAGGGGAGCATAGCCATTTAGTATGGAAAATATTTAGTTTTTTAATTTTTAACAATTTTTGTAAAAACCTATACCTTTAGGGGACAAATTTTATTTGGGAAATTTAAAAACTTATTTCTACGAAATCCCTTTTAAGGGGACATATAATTAATTTTTTTTTTCATTGATGGGTTTTTTTTAAAGGATTAATGTTTAATGAGGAACCAAATTGTCTTTTTGTTTTTACTATCCCCTTTTTAATGGGCGACATTTAATTAACATTAAGTAATCTATGAATATTCCCATTACTCTTTAATTTTGACTTCAATTTTGTTTTTATAATTTATTCTATACTTCCAACATAACAATGTAAAAATTTTGGGGGAACCTTTAAAAAATCTAAGGAGCTATGATAAAAAACATCGATAATTTTACTTATACAATTTTTATTTATTTTTTATCCCATCTTTCCCCCAAGGAAACCGCAAATTTTGGGTTTTAAATATAAACTTTACTGAGGTGAATTTTGCCGTTGGATGAATAGGGGTACTTTAAAAACTCCTCAACTTCCTCGGGTTTTTAAACCCCACCCCCCTTTTTTGTAGTTTTATTTTTTTATGTAGTTTGGGCATTCCCCCCTAAGGGAGCACAAAATTGCCCCACTCGCGCTCAGAGGAATTTTCTTGCTTGTTCTGTTTAATTAATTTTTGAAATTCGTTTCATGAAAAACAAAACGGCCAGGACTCTCCCTTTTTAAGAAATCACAGGGGGTTGAAATTACCTGTCGGGGGCCCCGATCTGGGGGGGAGCCAAGGCAAAAAAACCAATCCCCCCTGGGAACGTTGGTTTGCGGCCTTGCTGTCCGAGAGTATTTGTAAGTCCACCCCTTTAATAACCTATATAAATTTCCACCTTCTTATAGGGGGGTCAGCACAAAATTGGTTTTGTGTAAAAGAAGGTAGGGACCCCCAATCCCTCCCTTGTCCCCCACTAAAAAAGTTTCTATACTCCTCCAAAACAAAAAAAGGTCGCACGAGGGTTAGACTTTGCCGTTTGCGGGGGGTTTAATCCCCCTGGAATTATTTAACTTTTGGTAGATTTTCAAGATTTGGAAATAGACCGTAGGGGACTTATTTTAACCTTTTTTGGCAAGACTCAGGATTTCAGCACACTTAATCACTGAGTTATTCAGCTAGGCCTTCCCCGGACAGGGTGAAAAGTCATTTTTAGAGTCCTTTGTGTTAAAAGAGATAAGGAACCCGTATAAACAAAAAGGGATCGTTTTCGGAAAACCCTTTCGATTATTTTTCGGGGTGTTTTCGAGGCAGGGTTTAGCCTTTAAAGTACCGAGGGGATATTTGGGAAATTATCCTTGAAAAAGGTCCCCTTTGACGAGAACATTTCATTTTTTAATGGGGTACTACCTTTCCGATTTACTCTTGGCGCCTATAGGGGTTCGTTTGGCCGGAGGGAATATTTGATGAATTTCCCCCCATGTCCCTGAACTTCAGCGGAAATGCCCCCCCCCCCCCTTTGCGACTATTACCAGGCCTTTATTAAGGGGGTTCTGTCCCCCTTTCTGTGAAGGGGCGGGGTAGGTCAAGGAATCTTTGATAACCCCCGCCCATTTTCTTGCCGAAACGGGCACCTTAGGGGGAGTGCCCCCCGGGAAACTGTGACCTTTTGGGGTGGAAGGGGGCCACCGCGCGTGAATTTCCCAAAATTTCTGTTCCCCTTTTCCCCCGGTTTTTAGATTTTTCCCAAATTTGATCGCGTCTGCTCGCCTTACTTGACACTGGTTCAAGGTTCGTTCTTAGTTGAATTTTTGAATAGTTTAAATAAGTTTGGGAAATACCCGTGGGAAAATTGGGGTTAAGGCTTTGTTTGGGGAAGGGAACCCCCTTAAGGTTAGTGGAAAATATTTTTCCAAAAAAAAAGGGGTTTTCTTGGAAAAAGGGACCTTTTTTTGCGTTCCCTTTTTCCCCCATAAATCTTGGTAATGACTTCCTGGGGGAACGGGCCCTATTGCCCCGGCAGAAAGTTAAATTTTTGGGGTTTTTTCCCAGGGGGTTTAAAAATTTCCTTTTATATACTCAATTTTTTTTTGCTTATTTTGTTTGATAATGGGAAACCTTAGGGGGTTTTATTTCTAAGTTTTCTGACTATTACTAAGGTTTTGGGAGTGAAATCCCTGCCTTTAAAATCAAATGTTGACAACACCCCCTTAGATCAGGTCCGAAAACATGTGCCCCCCCCAAAATGAAGGTTTTTCGGGAGTTATCAATGTTTAGAATCAAAAGGCATCCGCCCCCGAACCCCGTAAGTCCTAAATTTTATTACCCCCAAAAAGGGGGGTTGGGGCTTATCGTCGAAAAAAGGAAGGAAAAACAAAAAGATTCGTTTGACCCCCCCAATGCCTAGATAAGTCAGCTTTTCAGCATTGGTAGAGCTCGTTTTTGAGCCTTTTGTCTCAACCAAGCTTTTTGCAATGCCCTTTGGGGTATTCTTCAAAAAAATTCATTGTTTTGTCACCCTGGAGAAAATACGAATTTAAGGTTCCCCCTTGGCTGTAGTATGGGGGGACAAGCCTTAATCGCGACGGCCATGTTTTGCGACATAAAAACATTATGTATTTAAACTACTTGGTGACTATGTGAATAGCAATTCGTTGAGGATCATTTATGCATTTAAGGAAGTTTGATCGATTACGGCAGCAGGCCTGACAAAAACCCCAAAGGTTCCCGGGCAAAACCCCCATCAAATCCCGGGGGGTATTTTTTTCGGAAAAAACCCCTTATCGACCCAGCGAATCAGCCCCATTTAAATTTTATCCCCCCCCCAAAAACCCGGGGGTGATCGTTTTTTTGGGGCTTTGTGAATTACCCGTTTTCCCCGGCCCTTTTCGGAGATTACCGCTCCGAAAAGCCTAAAAAGGAAAAGGGTCCCCTTTTGCTGGGGGGAGGGGGGGGGTTTTAACCTTTTAAAAGAAAAGCTTTCCCCCCCAGGACAAGGCCCCAATTTTTTATCCCATTTTCCTTCGTTATGCTTCGTTGTGGCTCTGGGGTGTGTTGCCCCCGGGGGCATCGGGGGGCCCGGGCCCGACCCTTCGCTATCATCTCAGAGCCGGAGGCATACAGCGCCATAAAAGGGAAAAGTCTCACCTTTCCCCCAGGCTTTGGGGCGTTTCCCCTTATTAAGAAACGTGAATTCGACTTTTCCCGATACGGGACTTGGTGTGTGGGGCCACCCCAAGCAGCTTGGGAAAAAGGGGAAGGGGGTTTGGAACTTCTGGGTTTTAATTCCCCCCCACATTTCCGGAGAAATAACGTTGTGGCAGATCTTTGCCCCCATGGCGGAAAAATCTCCTATTGGATTTCGAGGATCCTGTCCGGTTATTCAGTCCCCCTGAATTTTACTCAATTGGGAACCCCCCAAAATAAGTCCGGGGGTGTAGAATTAAAAAACAAAAAACTGGGGGGGGGAAAAAATAGGTCAATGCATTTTCAATGGGCTATTGGTTTGACAAAACGAAGGGAAGTGCAGGAAAGGGTTTGCCGGGGGTGCGATCAATTTGCTGAAATTTTTTACGATTTGCATATGGTGGCATCTTGGAGTTTTAAAAAACCTTAAGAAAATTACTAAATTTTTTGGCCGGGTTGTATAACATGTGAAAAGGGGGGTTAGCCATTTGAGAGCGTCTAAAGGCAAACCCGCCCAAAATTAGGTTGGGTTCCATTTGGGGCCCATGTCGCCAAGCCCCGGGTAAGGTTTCATCGATTACATGGGGGGCCCAAACACCCTTCCCCCCTTTGGAAAATTGTGTAACTTATTTTTAGACGCCCTTTTTAAGTTCGTGGTTTATCCCTTGCGCAACAAAAGCAACCCCTACGCAAGCCCCGCACGGTGTGGGGGTTTTTTTTTGGGGCACCACGGTTTTTGGGCATGATAAAGGGCCTTGTTGATCGAGGTTTTTAAAAAAAAAGTTTTTGTTGGGAATAAAACCTTTTTCCCCTAGCCCCACCACCCCCCCCCAATCAGGTTGAGAATTCAAACCCGGGAAATTTGGAATAGCTTTACGTTTTTTTATAGTGAGCCAGAATATGGGGGTTTTGGAATTAATTTTTTTAATTTGCTTTTAATTTCTTTCCCTTTTAAACCATTGGGGGTTGCCCGGGTCCTTTTTCTTGGGGAGGTTAAAAAACCCCCCCTTTTTTCTATTTGGAAATTGATCCCTTTTTAGGAATTGTTGATTCCTCCCCTAAAATAATTCAAGTCCCCCATCTCAAAAAAGGTTTTTAAAAAAGGGGGCTAGCGATACAAAAGGGGAACCCCCCTTCCCTTTTATTGAGGAGATAGTGTATTTGGGAAGGAATTCCCCTTGAGTCCCGGGGAGAAAGACGGCGAACTGGCCCCAAGGGGGATGGTCCATGGCGGTTGACAAGTTTTTTCCCCAGTGGAAAGCTATCTAGGAAAATGAAGGATGCATCTTTTTTTAGGGAGGCTGTTACCAAAAAGAAAAAGATTTGAGCCCCCAAATTTTCCCTTGGGTATGGTTTGGGGGCATATTTGAATATTAAATGTAGTTTTTTTGAGATTAAAATTAGCAAATATAATAAATATATACTTGAAGTAGGAAGTAAATTTTTGTTAGGGTTTTTTATTTTTATTTTTCAGCCGGGCCCCGGCGAAAATTTTAAAAAAAAAAAATAATATTTTTTTTATGTGCCGGGGACGTGTTACCTATCAAATAGTCCCCAAAAATTTACAAGTCAATTCTAATGAACTGAACGCCAGAGGGTAATACTGGATTTAGTGTGCTTATGGCTATTAAGAAAAACGGAACCAGTGTAGCTTTTTTATTTGGGGAACTTTTTTCGTATTGGAGCTAGAAATGAAATTTTTTTTTTGAAATTTTGGGTAAAAAAACCCAATTGGGGTTGGGAGAATATTTTAAAATCTGTGTACTGCTTCTATTCTTTTGTGTGTGCAGCTCAAGGGTCCTTCTCGTGTCTCTCCCCCCCTTCCCCTTTTCCCCATTGGACGCCGGAGGAACTTCTTGAAGATATACACTGGGGGGGAGAACCATGGGGTTACAGGTAACGGAAGGGAACCCCCGGACAAGGGGGCCCGCAACGAAATGGGTATGACTGGGCTTGACCCATGGCAGTCCCACAGGCCATCCCACCCCCAAAACAATGGTCTGGGGGAAAAAATTGGCACGAGGTGGGAAGGTTTGCAAAGGGAAAATCCTCCAAAAAAGGTGTAAAGGTCCTGAAGAAAAAAATAACTATACCGCGGTTTTCCTTTTGGTTTTAAAGATCAAGTAAAATGTGAAGACCTACACCCCCCCCCTTTCCCCTTTAAGGGGGGGATTTTTAGCATGGATTTTTATGATAAAGGACAAACAAAAAAAGCAAGATTCCCCCATTTTTTTGATGGGGGCGTGGAAGAAGACAAAAACCCCTAACGCCCTTCCCCGAAGGGGAAAAAAATTAATACTGACGGAAGACTAAAGGGGCAATTTTAACCCAACCCCTGGGTTAAATGGCTTGCGCAGTAAAGAGATCCCCCCCCCGGGGTTTCCCGGGAAACGCCCCGGCCTCTCTCAAAAAGGAATAACTTGCGTTTTTCCTGTTCCTTTTTTTTTAAAATGTTATTCCCCCCTTTTTTCCCCATTTTCCCCCTCTTTGTGCTTTGGGGATAATTCTGGGGCCGGGCACGAACTTTCCTTGGGGCCCCGAGCATACAGGGTAGATAACTCCGTTTCTACTTCATAAAATGTAAGACAAACCTTTTTCGGAGTTTAAAAAACCTTTTTTTTTAAGAAAAACTTTTCAAAAATTAATTTTGGCTTAAAATTTAAAAAAACCAAAAAAATTAAATCTGACATTTAAAAAATAGTTTTTTCGAATCCTTTTTTTGCAAGGCAGGGGGACTTCCCTTTAAGTCACGAAAAAACGATTGATCGATTAAAACCCGTGTTTGTTTAATTATTTGCGGGAACTATTTAGTATTTGAATTATTTATCTTATTGTGATACCATGTTTTTTTTTTTTTTTATGGGAAAATTTAAAACTTAATTTAAATATCTTACGTATGAGCCATTTTTTGGGGGAAAAATAAGTTGATTTGAATTTAATAATATCTTTTTGTCATACGCACGAGCCTTTAAAGGACAAATATTTAGTATTTAAATTTTTAAATACTTTTGTCGACCTTGACCTTTTTAAATTGGACAAAAATTTTTTTTGAATTTAAATACTTTTTCATACCATACCATTTATTATGGACAAAAATTTTTTTTGGAATTTTTAAAATTCTTATTTTAAACCCTAAGTACCATTCCTAATGAATTAATTAATTTCTTTTTTTTGATAGTTTTTTTAAAGGTTAATGTTTAAGATGGAACCAAATTGTCATTTTTTTTCCCCTGGGGCCTTTTAAGGGGGCATCTTAATTAAAAATTAATAACTATGAAAATTTCCATCTGACTCTTTTTCTTTTATTCAAATTTAATTTTTTTATAATTTATTTATCTTGCACACAACAATGTATTTTTGGAGGAACTTTAAAAATCAAAGGGCATGACTAAAACCCTAAATTTTACTTATACTAACTTATTTTTAAAATTTATCCCCTCATTCCCCAAGGTTTTTTCCTCAAAGTTTTGGTTTTAATAAACTTTACTGAGGGGGATTTCTTGCCGTCTGGTAATAGGGGTCACATTAAAACCCTCGATTCGCTTGGGAACCCCCCCCCCCTTTTTTTGTATGTTTATGTTTTTTTTGTATTTGGGCTCTGCCCCTAAGGGGTGTACAAAACAACGACAATCAAACCGTTCACAGTCAATAGAGCAGAAAAAAAAACCAAAAACGACAACAGGTACATCGAGCATTTTCATCTGATTCATTTTTCCGGTCTACATTATTATGGCCCCCTATTGAATATTTTCCATTTTAAAAAGGATATTGGTGCATGGGCAAGGAATTCCGCATTTTCCTGCTCGAAATAAAAAGACCCCCCGGGGATGTGTTCGCTCAGGAAAATTTAAAACCTGAAAATTTAAAACCACCTGAACCATTGAACGTTCTTATGGGACGGATCCAGTTCAACGGTTTTTCCGAAAACAATTCGAACATTAATTTTTTTTCAAAAGCTCGTTTTGGGAAAAGAAAAAAAAAATTTTAAAACTAATGCAAAATTTTGAATACAATTCTAATTCAAAAACAGAGGCCAAGTTTATCAAAAATGGGCTCACTGCTGCCCAATTTTCCCAAAGAACCACATAAAAATTTTTTAAATCTACTTCATGGGGGGGAGGATTCCCGGAAGGCACTTGCCCAAACGGTGAATGCACGTTGTGATTTTAATAACCTTAAAATTTATTTTGCCCCGACGCATCTCACGGTGGTGCCTATTAACGAGCACAACGAATTTTTGAAAAAAATTCAAATCACACATCAAAACAAAGCGATAATCACCTATCCATTAACCTGATAAAACACCCCTGGAGAGCAAATTTGTAGATTTAACACCCTTTTGATACGTTTTTTGGAATCAGGTTGGCATGTACAGGGCACGAAAATTGTGATTCTAGAAAAAAAAAAAATTTTTTTCATTGGATACCATCGTTATATGAGCTCTAATATCCGTAATTTTCTGGAAAAGGGGCAAAGGTATTCTAAAAATAAAAAACGAGATCCCGTATCATACTTCATTGATTAGAATTTGATCATTAATCATTTAAAAAAACAATTAAAAAATTTTTAACGTAAAAATTTAAATTAAATTTTTTTAATTATTATTAAGGAGCTGAAACAAACAAGAACGTTAGCTCAAAGGATTTTAGCGTACCGATTAAAGATTAGACGCGGCCTGGACAACGTCATTCTACATGTCGGGCTTTGTCAACAATTCAGGTCGACATGTACGCGAAGATTTAGGCGAAAGACTACGAACTTACGATATAATTTTAAATAAAAGGGTGCGGAGGATAAATTCATTTTCAGCCTATCAACAACAAAAGCCGACGTCGCCCAAATTGGGACCAGTTTTTACCTCATCGACTAGGCAGTCCACGTATATGCAAGAATAATACAGGATCTCTGACTTTCATGCCGAATATGGACGCCCATTTTTTTATCACGTTCACATGTAATCCAAAGGCCAAGATTGCATTTTGTATTGCCTGGCCAAAATGCAATACATCCCATGACAACAGACGTGTTTTAGAAAAAATTTGAAGTCTTTAAAAAGTTTCTTTACTAAATTCTGTATTCGGTCCCCACACGTTGCGGCTGTTTTTTGGTTGAGTGGCAAAAGGAGGATTACCCATACAATTTTGGTTTGGTTAATCGACAAAATCCGTCCTAAGAAATCGTAGTATCATTTTGCGGAAATTCCAGATCCGTCCACGACCAATGTGTTTGATATTTTTTTAAAAACAAAATGACCCACCCCATGGTTTTTAAATATTTCACGCCTTGCATGGCGATGGAAAATGTAAAAAAAATTTTTCCCCTAAAGATTTACTAATGAAAAAGGTCAAAATGCCCGGGAAACCCCAATATCGTCGAAGAAATCCGAAATGGCGGACAATATTTTTTAAAAAATATAAAAAAACAAGACTTTGATTTTGACAATCGTTGGGGGGTGCCATTTTGCCTCTGCTGAGAAAGACTACAATGCCATATTAATGTTGTTTTCTGCAGTTTGTGAAGAGCATCAAAACATTTGCAAGTATGCCCCATAAAGGCAGTGATAGGCTGTGTTTAGAGTGGAAAAAACTAATTGAATGCTCCTCCAGTAATAAAAACGATGAAATAACCTTCCCAAAATTGGCGGTACATAGCTCCAATGAAGTGTTTGGGCGTATTTTGGTTTTCCCAAATTTCAGAACGGGACCAGTAGTTGTTCAGTTACCGTCCTCTTAAAAACGGTAGCGTGTATTTTTCACAAACGAGACAGCGATTGATCGTGCAATAAATCCACCTAAAACTACCTCACTGAATTTTTTGAATTGGTAATCGTGCGGTATTTTGTGCCTTTTTCACGAACATTCTCTATTCACAAGTACCACGCATTTACATGGGGCTCAAAAAAAACATGGGTGCCCCCCCGCAAGGCTCACCAGTTTCTGCATGTCTCAATTTTTTTTAAATCAAACGCCTTGGGGCATTATTTACAGTCAATCCAAACAAGTGTTTTATCTTTTGACTGTTGTTGGTTAATGTTATGGCCCAAAATTTCAAGATATACGTAAAGTGAAAGGGCAAACTATCCAAAGTAAAAGATGCATGCCCCTTTCACTGGCTTGCTGAAAAACACAACCGTGGAAGTAGCTTGCTGAAGCTGCATTGAATGTACAGCAAATACAAATTCGTCAAATATTCGCTATGGTTGATCATGTTTTCCCCCGCCCCCGCACGATATTGTGGGTAATCACAAAGATTCAATGATGAGAATATTGCATCAAAAACGTACACGGGGGCCACGATCTAACCTTAAATTCAGGACGCAATTACAATAAGCATTGATTTCTATTGAGGATCTTTGCAGTCATTGCCAAAACCCCCCTCAGTCATTTTGGGGGAATTCGCCAAATCGAACTGCATCGATTTAATGAATATGAAAAAATCGTAAAATCTCAGCATGTAAATGGCACGTTGTTGCCCCAAGTCCCACTAATAATGAGGAACAAAAGAACCTTTTTTATCGCATTACCGCTTTTCCGGAAAGGGGGTTTTCTTTGGATGCACCGGGTTTTAACGGAAAAAAAATTCGTTTTTTTGCTAATTTTGCTGAAATACGACAAATAATGGCATCGAGGGGGTTTCATCTTTGGGCATTGCAGCAACTTTTTGGTGGAACAGAACAGCTCATTCAAATTTTTAAACTGCCCCAAAAAATTTTTTAAAAAACCCCCGACGCGTAGAACATTTAAAAAACATCGTCCATGGCCACCCGGGTAAAAAAGTGAAAATTTCACTGGGTGAAAGTATATGGCACACAAACATTTGTTGAGGCTTGAACAACATTAAAATTTAAAAAACAAAAAAAATTGGGGGAACTTTGTTGCCTTTCGGGATTTCAGGCAAAAATTCCAAATTTTCCACTTCAACATACGCTGATGAACAACGCTTGCTTAAAATCACTATTGGGCGTAGTTAAAAAGTACAGCTGAAAGTAAATGGGGTTTTCAAATGCTTCAAAATCCACCGCTGAAACATTTTCAAAACAATTTGAATCGGTGATGGAAAAGTTGCTATAGAAAACTGGAACGAAAAATTCCCCGCCCGATTTCTGCACAACGGATTAAAGAACCCCAAAATTAACAAATATTTCCCGGTACACACACATATTAAACTTGAGGGGGTTCAAAGAGAAATTTTACGGAAAAAAAATTTGACGTTGACTTTAAAAACGAAGATAAAATGTTTGCCAGGGAACTTGGTACATATAAATTTTTGATACAGTTTGCGACACAGCGAAGCAGTAAATTTTTCCACATGTTTTTGAACTCACTGGATTTGCCAGGCATGCCACCGCAAAAATTACAATTAAGGGTTGGATTTTGGTTATTTGCTTGTAATTTGAACCCGCCCCAGCTGTGCAACGGTAGGGCGATTAGCATTCAAAAATTAATGAAAAACTGATCGAAGCCAGCTTTTTAAAAAGGGCAATTCCGAGGGAAAATATATTAATACCACGGATTCCGTTATACCTACAATGTCCAATTCAATTCAAACGTATTAAATTTTTCCGATTAGATTGGCATTTGCAATGACATCAACAAATCCAAGGTCAAACGATGTCTATTTGTGGCTTAGTTTTGAGAACACCATGTTTTTTCACACGGCATGCTCTCGAGTGGGTAAACCATCCATTTTGTTTGTGTTAGCTAAGAGGGACTAAAAAAAAAATATTGTTCACGCTATAGCATTAAGAGATTGATATTGTTTGTTAGTGTTAACTGTCGTAATTGATTAATTAATGATATAAATTTTAAAGGAATAAATTATAATAACTTAAAAAAAAATTTTGCCTTTTGTTATTTTTATATTCCCTTCATCGTTCACAGCGCTCCATGCCTATTTCACGCATATACCACATTCTTACACACTCAATAAGAAAAAGCTTTTTTTTTGTCTACACTAAAAAATTTATTTTAAAATTTTTTTATATGGCAAAACAACGTTTGCCGGGTCACTATGTGAATATAAGAATATGAAAAACAGGTCACATTGATTACGCATAACCTCCCGTGTTAACTGGATTGCCAGTGATGGGGATATTGGATTTTTAAAATCCCGGCCGGTGTATAGAAATGATGTTTTTTCCTAATGGTTACCCACTCTTCCTTCACTTAAATGCAGGTACATTTCCCCTTTAAAGTCTACTATCCTTATTTACTATTATATTAGCATAATTAATTTAAAATGCATGTATACAACCTGAATGGCTATAATATGCGATGAGAAAAAACCTATGTCTAATATCCATTAAAAATATTTTTTAAAATTACAAAAATGAATAGATGATTCACCAGCTAGCAAGTAGGTCCTGTCCCAATAATTATGCTCAATGTAGTTAATAGACACAAAATAAATGTATCGAACTTATTTCTTATTTTAAAAGGGTATTTTTTAAATCTATTATTTCATGTGAATTTCTCTAGAAAAAACCATGCTTCAATGCACATGTAACAATGCTAATCTTTTTAACAGTCCTCAATAATTTTTTCATCTCAAGCATGTGTTTTTCCTCCTTGTGTGAGGTTGTATTGACAGTATAGAGACAGCCAAAGATCACACTTATAGTTTATTTTTTCTCACCGCGTCTTACTACCTGTTCGGGTTAGACACCTATGCACTCAATACGCTAATGGGTTAGGGATGAGTTGGGTAATGTATAGAAATCATACAAATTTGCGTCGAGAGAGTGGAAAAATTTTTAGGAAAAATCACTCTCGGGGCACCCGACAGGAAACAAACATCAATCTCCCAGTCTTAGGCAGTTTAGTATAAACCGAACATCACGTTAGACCGTGTGGCCACCGAAACTGGTAAATTATTATTACACCGCTCTTACTACCCGTTAGGGCAAACGTACTTATGCTAATGTGTAATTTGTAGGGTGATTTGAGATAAAGGAGGACCTACAGTTTAACTGGAATCCGAACCACGGTGAGGCCTGTCATTCCTCACATTCACAAGTTTTGATTAGAGACGGTAAAATATGTTTAAAACGTCAATAGCGATTTGGTTCCAAATGGGTAACTTGAAGTGTTTTTCATGCCAAATACCAGTGTATAAATTTTTTTTTTGAATAAAATGCCCTTTAAGGTTGTTAACTGGGAAATTAAAATGAAATTTTTCAAAATTTGGGTATATTTTAAAAACGCCTCTAATGATATGGTTCCAAATCAAATTTGGGGGTGTTTTTCATACCAATAGCATTGTATCTTTGTTTTTTGAACTAAAAAATTGTTTAAAGGTATTTATTTAGACTGATTTTTTAACAGAGGGGTCCTTATACCACTTGACCAATCTACATTTCTTAACACACCAAAAAATTTTGTTTTTTTCATACAGAACCCCGAACCCCCCCGTCCCACTCCCACCCCACTATTTCCATATTTCCTGGGGACTCATTTCTAGTATTTAAAATAGTTTATTTGGGGGGGTGCCATTTACTTCACTCCTGATTTTCATTTTTCACTACACGGGAAGTATTATTTCTATTAGTTTTGTACATTTTAAGACCATCCCCCCAATCCATATGTTTTGAGCTACCATTTAGAAAGTTATATTTTCAATACTCATTTAGTTATTTGGAGTTGTTTTCCCCTATCGCATCCAAATTTTAATTGTCTACTTCGGTCAGTGAGACAGTTTATTTAGTTTATGTTCCAAAACATTCGATCTTCACTGAAATGTCCATATTCCAAACTGTATTTGCTATTGGGGCCTTGAAAATAAATTTTTTTAGAGGGAATAAAATTTAATAGTTTCATAAAGACCAAATCAATCACCCCAACAAACGGGATTGCCGTTAATTAAGAAATTGTGATGGTATATAGCTTGACACGGTTCCTGAAAAAAAAAGAGAAACAAAAAATAAGTCCCTCTCAATACGTTGAGTACTTTTACTTACTGGCTACAAGCATTCATACAGACAGACAACACAATTGCTGTATAACAATTTAGAGTATCTATTCAGAGTAAGTCATATTACCAGTCCATATATTAGTCCAAGTGGATTTGATGAATTATATAAGGAGTATGCCATGAACTCTCATTTTGTATTGAAAGAGTTGATTAAGTTTTCAAAGGTTAAGGTTTTTTATTAAGTTGTCTAAATAGACAGATGTATATTTTCGTTCTAATCCTAAGCATAGAAAATTTCAGTCAACCATAGATTTGTGTTAAGTTTTAGTTAATTCAAGGATATTTTTAATCTCTTTTTGAACAAGTTATAACAATGATCAATTTAAGGCAGCTTTTCTTCATAATTATTTTAAATGTATACAAACACTTTTATTAATATTTACTTGCATTTAAATGAAGACATCTGCACCGGTAGGCAGGTGGACTATATATCACTGGTAAGCCTCGTCCAGTATTGTTTTTTTCGGGTGAGGAGTAAGTCTGGTTTCGAATCCCAGCCTGGTGTACCTGAGGGTGTTTTTTCCATAAATAATTCCTCACTTTCACTCCAAGTTAATGTGGATACATTCCCTTCAAATTTTAGCATCACCATTACTAACTTAATTAATATAACATAAATTAATTCAGCCCGAACATATAAACAAGACCAAGAAAATAAATGTAGACAGCTAATTAATAATAAGAGAATATTATGTAAGGAACGAGCTCGTGAGAATATTAGATAATTGAAAATAGGTTAATGTGAAATTGTTTTATAATTAAAAATTAAAAAATATAATTAGGATCACCACATATAATAATTGAGAAAGAGATAATTACATTAATCCTATTAAAAACAAAAAGGCCTTATTAAATATTAGATTAGAATTTGTAATATAATGATTAGATGAACATTTAGTTAATATGTAATAATGTTAAAATTATTTGCACATAAGCTATTGAAATTACAGTTCTGAATAAAAATAAGAAAGTAAATTGATAAGTTAAATTTAAGCCTATTTAGGATCATTTAATTTCGAATCAAAAAACAGTAGTCCTAAAATACAATTAAACATCAGAATATTTTAAAAATATAAGATAATAGATATTTTTTGATATAATGAAATTATGTTAGTAAGTGCTCATCATAGACCGTTCCTTAGCTAGTTCGTTAATTTCCTCTCCTTAATATTTCTTCGTTGGATTGAAGTTTATTGACGACATTTTTTCGGCTATTCACCATCATCAGGTCTGAGACAAACCAATGCAAACAGATATTATTAAATGTAAATAATGTGAAAATAAATTGAGTGAGAAATATAAGGAAAATTGTAGAAAGGTTAATTAATATGTAAGAACGAGATAGTATTATTATTTGATAGGAAGTTCGAAAAATAGTTAAATTATAATCAGAATTAAACGATCAAGCTTACCTCTTAAATCTAAAGTAGGTTGAGATGTTCTCCCCTATGTTATCCGTAAGATATGTATAAATTATTAAATTGTAACCATTTAATAATTAAATTCAGAACATTCTGTTGTCAACATAAACAATGAAGAAACAATGAAAAATAAAATAAAATAATATATAATTTATTAATATAGATGCCGCTAGTGTGTTTGTTGATTCTAATAGATAGAAATAAGAAAAATTGGGTGGAAATTATGAATTTTGAATCTTTAAATTTTGTGGAAGATATTTAATTGTGTGAATAAGGGATTGGTTTTCGAATTTGGTTTGCTCATAAGAATGGTGTTATGATGAAAAGAAGCATTGTAAATATGGAGTTTTCAGAATTGTTCATTTTTAAACCTTTCGTGGAAGTAGTAGAAGTTTCATTCATTGAGAAATGGGAGTAGGTTATGACCTGAAATTTTTAAGTGTTCTGCAAATTTGGATTTGGTTCGATTATATTTAAAGTCACTGATGTGCTCAGAATAGCTTTTCGAAAGGGCCCTTCTAGTCTGGCCAATGTATGCTGCATTACAGTCACAGGTAATTTATAAATACCACTTTTGTTGTAAATGTTTTGGTATTAAGGTTGGAGTTAGACAAGTGTTTTTTATTTGTATTGTTGGTTCCGAAAGCAATCTTAATATTATGTTTGGTTTAAAATTCTGGTGATTTTATTGGTTTCAAGGCCTGTGTAATTAAATTTTATCCACTGGATGTATCGGCGTTGTCAGAAATTTTTTGTGAGGTTGGATTTCTTAGCCATTTTGGGTTTTTTGTTTTTGGATAATTTTGTAAATGATGGAGTGGGAATATCCGTTGATGTAGCAATTTGTTTGATGATATTGAGTTCGTTTTTAAAATTCTTTTTAGAAAGTGGTATGTGAAGAAGTCTATAGATGAGGCTATTGAAGGTTGCCAATTTTTGAGAGATACAATATAATAAATAATAAATACAATAATTAATAATAGTTTGGTTTTCTAGATAAAATAATTATATTTTATGGCGTAGAGAGTATTTATTTATATTCACCTGTAGATAAAAGTATTAATCACCAAAAATTACAGTTTAGTGACATTAATGATATATAAATAATTTCAATTGTGTGCCTATATACATCACTGGGTGTGAAATAAACGGTTGGTTTACGAGATTTATTTAGAATTTCTTTTGAGATTAATTTTAAATTATACTATTAACATGAACTATAAAGTGGAATACTTGAGATATTGTCAGAAAAGTTACTCAGATAAGGAAAAGGGTGAGTGATGTAGACCTATTGTGTCATGAAGACCAGAGGACCCAAGTTGTGGTGACACGTTTCGGTCCAAACATTCATTACGGGAGTTTCCCCTGTTGAGAATTGATTGGAGTCATTATAATTACATATTTACATATTATAATAATTATATATAAAATTATATATAAATATAATGTATTATATACATATATACTATATATTATAGAGAGTTCATTAACACACAACAAAAATAGTAAATATAATATCTATGAGAAAGACTATAATATTTCCTATTTGCTATTTTTTTTAATGTTGTGATAAAAACATTTTAAAAAGCTAAATGTTTAAATTAGAGTGTCACCTGAACCACTAATAATTTAACTAACACAACTACACTAAAATAATTATTTGGCTTATTTGATTAAAATTTCAATCTAATACTAATAAATATTTACAGAAAGCAACTTTCAACCCCTTTTCTCTCGTTTTACTTTAATAATAATCTCCGAGAAACAAATGAGCTGTATTGTCATTTCTTGAAAGAAAGTTGCAAATATTTAGACTTGGCTATGTATAGGTAAAAGTGCATCATTGTGCGCTATGACCAGCGGGCACTCATCCTAGACGCTATCTACTCTTCAAAGAACCTTTTAGGGAATATAAATAACTGTCTGTAAGCTGGCTAATATTGGAAAAGGTCATGATATTTAGCTTCCATCGATCAACATTGACAGCATTTATCAAATGTGACATCCCCAGAGCATGTACCTTGTATAAATACATATGTTTAAATCTAGTTGCTATTTTAATGATTAATAAATGCGGTTATGTTATATCTGTTACCGCCACCCCCACTACCCCACCATCCCCCACTGTTAGAGATGGGTGATAAATCACTGACTGTGATTTTTTCACCGAAACCATATGATCCCCGCTACTCCCAGTGACTCGATCTCTAAAGTATCATTGATCGGAGATACTTCATACTCGCATCAGATGGCAACAGTTAATCGAGCTACGGAGCTAGTATTGCTTCTTCTAGACACTCATGTAAAAAACTCGCTTCGCGCCCTTGTTATTATTTTATTTTTTATATTCTACCAGCTAATTGAGAATCGACCTTATTAACTGGCATGTTTTACGCGCTATTTCTATTTAAAACACTTGATCTCTTATAACTCATTTTTCAAAAACGGTATCATACTGCTACGTAAAAATGATAAGAACAAAATCGAAAAGCTTGCTTATTGAGCAAATAACATTTCGGATTATTTTTAAAAGTAGGCTACGAAAAAATATCTTATTGTTTTCGGTGATCCTATCCCCAAAATCGCAAATAATAGATTAAAATAAGTAACAAAATAGAAAATATATATATATAAACCATAAATTTTTACTACTACTAATTACTATATTACTACTAATCATCCTATAGTTTAATATAAAGTTTATTTGCTTATTATATTATAGTTCATCTACTATTAGATGTACGGTATTTGAATAAAATAACACTACAATAATATTATGTATGACCTGCATTCAAAACAACATTTTCTAAACTAATTGCCATTATATTTGGTTCATTTTTAATGTCACATAAATTTTAAATGTAGTAAAACAGATCACTAAATAAATTACACAATTACAAGAGTTTCTCATTGTACGTCAATTAAGTTTTAATATTGGTATTCAAGTTTAACATAATGTTTGTTGGACAACTAATTTTGCCCAAATTACATAACATTTCACTATAAAATATTAAATAACATCTTTTGCTTCCTCTTTTTTTTTATCTAGTTATATGAAACATCTTTAAACGCATACTTTTGTATTAACTGTACATTAGTCAGGCAACATTAAACCCAGATTAAACATGAAGATTAGGTAGCTGTATGTCGATTGTCAATCTCAGTGCCGACAGGAAGAGTTTATGTTAGGCCTTTAAGTATCGAATTCCATTGCAAGCCGCCAAACACCCGAGTAATTAGTTTTTCTTTCCAACCGATACTCATGGGACTATTCGAGTAAATACTAATTACCCAATACTCAATACTCATAAATACTCCATACTCCATACTAGATACTCGATACTTGATTGTTCTCACCTACTCGGACAGCAGCTAAATACTAGCTTTGACCGTGGTTGGAAAGTGAAAAAATATTGGTCCATCAAAACACTGTGAATACAGATCACCGATCTTTTAAAATCGCAGTCACTGTATTCACTGACATCGTAAAATCACTGTTTCGCCCATCTCTACCTGCTGTTGAGAAAAGAATGAGGTACTCTTTTTCTTTTATTCACAAGGGGTTTCGCGTCGCCTCTTTCCCCAACGCATTTGCAATAGTTGATACTTTCAAGTTTGTTGGAGATGTCTTCAGAGACATCTAGCGATAAAACTCTACACTCCATGTCTAAAGAAAGTTCCATAAGAGCCATGTTATTTAAAAATAGTTGATGATTTATCATCTAAACGCGCCAATATAATCTAAAATATCAAATCTGTATCTCTGTAAGAAATTACCAAAATTATCTTGAAGTGTTTAGTTCCAAAATAAGTATATTTGTTTGTTAAAGGCTCTGCCTACCCATAAATGCACGGTTCTAAACAAAAAAAAATTAAAAAATATATATTTAATAATTCAACATTGTTGTTTTTTATTTATTTTAGTAACATATCTGGGCATCTTTCATAATTCTTATGGAATTTTCAAACCATGTTAAAAATAGTTATTGAAATATTTTCATTAAAATGTTTCCATTACAATGCATTTTAAATGGGAAAACAAAAATTATTAATGGATTTATTTATTTTCTTTGTACAATTCAGCTAGAGTGTTTGTTTATAACATATTATTTAATGAATAATTTCTTTTTCTTTTTATACATATTTTTTAATTTGGGTTATCTTCAATAATCACGACGATATTGAGCTCTAACGACTCCCAAGTCGACACTCTAGTCAAAATACATGTTTTTAAATACAACTTTTCCTTTGCAACTAGTTGTCTTAGCTGATAATAGTGCCGTTAGTATGAGCATTACCCATTTACAAGCTGGTATCGTTTTGCAAGCGTTGGCTAACCTGCTGTATCGGAATGCAGGCGGCAGTGGAGGGTTAAACTAATCTCTGTGACCTTCTTGAGTCAAAGAAACATTAATACCATGTACGTTAGGATAAGAAGGGCCAATGTCCAATCATGAAAATTTGCGTAATTAAATATAAATATCTTAATATATTCAGTAACTAAAATACTCACAAAGTCTTCCTGCTGTGTTAATAAATATAGTTGGCCCCTACTTACTTCAATGAGAGTATTACTCTAGTGATACATTATTTTCAAAGAAAAAACCACATGCTTCTCCATACACAAAGTTTTATGACATTAACCCTGAGGCAGTAAAACATGTAAAATTCTTCACTCTTATCTTATATTCTTTCTTGAGTTTTCTCATTCTTGAGCACTACACGTTGTAATAATAAGTGTTAATATTCATAGTATATGAAAACTACAGTACATTGAATTTTTAATCCACTATTATAATAAATAACAATAAACATTCCTGCTCGTATTAAACATAGTTATTTTAAATAAAATTTTGTCTAAATGTAATTTGGAGACGTTCTCAGTATAATTTTATATACTGGTTTTTATTTTACGGTCTAGGATTTGACTCTCATTGGACTTTGGAATAAGTTATTTTTCAAAAAGTTAATGAACGAAGTTTTTGGTAGTCAAGGTGTGAAAATGTTAATTTTATTTTATTGTGAATGTGGGGAATGCCAGGCCTCCACCGTGGTTCGGATTCCACGTTAAACTGTAGGTCCTTCATTTAATCTCACAATCACCCTACCATTACACATTAGCGTGAGTGCGTATAACCCGAATGGGTAGTAAGACGCGGTGCTAATAATAATAATAATAATATTAATAAAAATAATATTTTATTAGCTTGTTAAATGTGATTACTTTTAATTTGAACCTGTTGCATTCTCGCAGTTTGTGCGCTCGTTTCGGAAGAAATGTATCGAGTCTCGAACAATAAGTACCCACAGTGATTATTTTTTATATAATTAACAATATGTGACCTTTTTGCTTTCGAACAAAATCCAATGGATTGTATAAATTTTGAGGTGGAGAAGTATTTACAAAATATTATTTTATATCCTTGTGAATAACAAGTTTATGAAGAAAGGGCGCACAAAGAAACTCAAAGATATAATTGATTATTTAACTGCTTGTCCTAAAGGGTAAGTTTTTTTAATGGTATGCATATTACTGGCGCTTAGGCTATCTGTATCTACTAATTTAAGTACAATGGATGAGTAGCGATACTATTTTATTTACTGTAGGAATAATATCAAAATTAAGATACAAATAAATATTTCTATATAACAATGCAGCGATTATTCTGATATTTCAAGTACTTTTTTTAAAAAAAAAGCTCTTAGCTGAAAGTAAATGTTACTAACACTCTGTAACGCACTTATTGTATGTTCAAAATCTCTTGTGCCTTAGCCCAGTTCGTATCACGCTAGCACTAAGTAATTTCAACCTAACAGGGAATCGAACTAGTCAAGTTACTAGAGTTGATTAATTTACGCACTCAGTGATCAGTCATATATAGCACTTTAGCAATATTGACCATGACATGAAGCCGATGATAAGTAAAATATATTTAAAACCATTAAAGTTAATGAACTTTTGTGTTCCCTATGCCATAAAGTAAGTAAGTAAGTAATTAAGTATTTGATACCCAACCGCCTTTGTTGTATAGTGGTCAGATTTACTGGCTTCAGATCCTGAAGTCCCAGGTTCGATCCCCAGTGCCCCTAATTCTGTCTGTGAAGCAGTGAGTCTGAAACGGAACCAAAATCAACCTCGTGAGGACAAATGAGGAGATAATTGAATAAATAAGTAGCGCTTCAGTCTAGAAAACTGAGATAGAAGTCTGGAGGGCTCGTTGTGCTAACCACATGGCACCCTCAGCTTGAAAATGTTGACACTATCTTTGCCAACATACGGCAGCCTCTCGATTGGTATAGCCTGCTTGCAGGCTGACACCATGGAGATATTACTAAAGTTAAAATCTACCAATAGGATGAAAAATTATTCCCAAAAACATTTTTTTCTGGAAAATTGTGTAAATCCTATATATATTTGAAAGCTGTAAACACCGTATTAAATAACAGATACCCACTTCAGTGGCTGAGTGGTCTAAGGTGTCACTACAGTGTTAAATTGGCCTGCTGATAGCGGAGCACTTGGGGTGCAAATCCTGATCGGTTCTATTGAGGGTAGTTTTTCCTAAATTGTTTCCCCATCTTCCAAAATAAAAATGCTGGTAGATAACCTCTCAAATGCTTCTTTCTTCATTACTACCCAATTAGATTATCATATATGCGTATAACATGAACAGGTAGTATGACGTGGTGATATCAGTAATAAAAATAACAGATATATTTATAGTCAAAATTGTTATAGTCTTCGAAATGAAACTGCTTTTAAAATATTTTATTGCCTCCTTAGCCTTTGAATTTTAAAAATTAACCAAAGCACAGTGGCCAAATTTAGCACATTAAATTTTAGTTATTTTTTATTTTACCTGCTTACTAATAAACTCAAATAAATGGTACGACAAAATCGTAAGCTACATACTCTCTCGTATAGGTTATTATAGTTAGTGACAAAATTTTCAAAAACAAGTTATCACTAATTTTATCTTAAATAAATTTTTCTCTGATAAATAAGTATACATTATTATTTATCACTACCCTCACCAGATATTTATTTGAAAAAAAATTCAAAAGTGGTACAACAGCATTAACCTGGAGTCACGTGACACTTTGATATGCTAATTACTCAAAATGGGTACGGGTACAAAACTTTCTCTTTGTGGTACAAAACGGTACAGAACTAGTACAAATCTTTGGCATGAAAAAATTCAAAAGTGGTTCAACAGCATTAACCTGGAGTCACTACTTTGATATGCTAACTAACCAAAATGGGTACGGGTACAAAACTTTTTATTTGTGGTACAAAACTAGTACAAAACTGTGCCATCAAAAAAGGTTCATAATTCAAAAGTGGTACAACAGCATTAACCTGGAGTCACCACTTTTATATACTAATTTCTCAAAATGGGTACGGGTACAAAACTTATTTGTGGTACAAAACGGTACAAAACTAGTACAAAACTTTGGCATCAAAAAAAGTTCAAAATCAAAAGGGGTACAGCCGCATTTACCTGGAGTACGTGGAGTACTCACTTTGATATGCTAATTACTCAAAACGGGTACGGGTACAAAACTTTTTATTTGTGGTACAAAACGGTACAAAACTTTGGCATCAAAAAAAGTTCAATATTCAAAAGTGGTACAACAGCATTAACCTGGAGTCACCACGTGGATATGCTAATTACTCAAAACGGGTACGGGTACAAAACTTTTTCTTTCTGGTACAAAACGGTACAAAACTAGTACAAAACTTTGGCATCAAAAAAAGTTCAAAATCAAAAGGGGTACAGCCGCATTTACCTGGAGTACGTGGAGTACTCACTTTGATATGCTAATTACTGAAAATGGGTACGGGTACAAAACTTTGGCATCAAAAAAAGTTCAAAATTCAAAAGTGGTACAACTGCATTAACCTGGAGTCACCACTTTGATATGCTAATTACTCAAAATGGGTACGGGTACAAAACTTTTTATTTGTGGTACAAAAGGGCACAAAACTAGTACAAAACTTTGGCATCAAAAAGGTTCTAAATTCAAAAGTGGTACTACAGGTTAATGGACGTCTAGCTGACTGGAATGGATAAGCTAATTTTTCTGCTCGAGAGTGTGATTGTATCTTGACGTTATATCTCCCCACGTTTGGTCCAACTTGGTCGCCTACACACTTTACGGTCCGGCACTACACTTCTTATCTCTCTTAGTTCTTGGAAAAAGTTTGCTTGCTGCCTTTACTGATTACCGATTGTGGTCGCCAGTCTCCCAATTGTTTAAACAAACCAGTAATTCTGCCAACCTGATGGCTGGAATTCACCAGTTTGTATAACTTTAGCAACGCCATCTATTTTGATAGCTGAAAGCTCAACACACCGCCAGAGAGGGTAGGCAGGGCCTTAAGTAAAACGGTTCGTTTAAAAAAGTATTTGATCAACAACATGTGTGGGTCTACAGAACCCTTTTCTACACTCTCTAGAAACTGTTGTACAAATGATCAAAAACTAATAGATAAAGCCTTTAAATACTTTTGTGTGTAACAAAGGAAAACTTATGCCAACTCCTTAGTGCTTAGGTAGCTGAAAACTAAGTTATATTTTCATGTAACTTACTTAATTAATTAGTTTTATTTCATTTTATATATTTTTTCTGTTGTCAACATCCCTTTCTCAACTAATACAAGACCTACAGCGATGAATAAGGTATCAGTGGATAGGATTATTTACCAACTTCTCAGTTTACGTTCAAACACATTGTTTAAAATTTTAGTTAAAAAAACCTATATTCTATTTATGTTGTCAACATAACTTTTTCTCAACTAATAAAAAGCCTACAGCAATGAAATTCAAGTTGATTGCATTCTGACATCAAATATTGTATACCAAGAGGTATTGTAAATTGTAAAACGTTCACATTAATAAACTCTCTTTGCTATATAAACTTCACTGATTGTATTTAATTTAAACAATGCGTATAACCCGAACGGGTAGTAAGACGCGGTGCTAATAATAATAATAATAATAATAATAATTTAAACAACCCAACAAAAGACTAAAACAAAATACTTTTGGGAGAGGAGGGGGGTAAGATTGAATGTGCGGAAGTTTTCCACGGGTTTACTGGTTTACTCTAATTTGTACTAATGTAATCAAAATAAGTATTTGTAGCATAAAAATTATAAACATATGATAAAATGGAACTATGATTATAGAATTAGGTTCATTAAACAAATTTGCACCAATGTATCCAAATAAAGCATGAAAATAACGATGATGATAGTAATAATAATAATAACCTCAGGGGAGTCCCCCTCTGACGTGTTCATGACCGTTTAATGTGCCTAAACTTGTTCTTTAATTTGGATAGTGGTAACACAGCATCAGTCAACCAGAGTAAATTAAGAGATTGGTTAATGTATTTTGATTGGATAGTAGCCACACAGCAGCATTCCACCAAAGGCAAGAGAATGGTTAATGTATTTTGATTGGATAGTAGTAACACAGCACAGCCCACCTGAGGCCAGAGAATGGTCAATGTATTTTGATTGGATAGTAGTAACACAGCACAGCCCACCTGAGTTCGAACAACCGACAGTCAGTTGTTCCAGAGTTGTGAAAGTGAGATCACAGCAAGATCATGTTTTTGTACAACGCGTGCTAATCTCGTTTGCTTACAATTCTTAAAACGAGTGAAAGGTTCTGAAAGTGTCTTCCAAAAGCTGGAAACGCTTGCGGTGATGTAAATGCGTGTGTAGAAATCAAACCCAACGTATGAATGTACCAGAGTGATAACAAACTCTCTATAAAGTGACATCTGAGTTGTTTGTAACTATGATTAACCTCACGTAGATTTTGAAACATTTAGCCGTGCAACAAAATGTTCATATAAAACTTATTCGTTTTTAAAAAAGTGGACTGAAGTATTTTTTTAAATTGTTGTTGATTTGTGTTGTGTCTTAGTTTTTCAAGTTGATAATTTTTGGATATAGATGGACTTAGTCTTATTAACTTCTTAGTATAATAAACTGTGAACAATGGCAACTCCGAGAACCGACACATGGATGAAACTATCATTCTTGAGGATTATTTACTTTGTTCTCGTGATAGGCGTATTTCAGGTGAGTCAACTTATTTAATTGCGAAATATCTTGAATCAAACATGGTTCATACTGTCTCAAAGACTGGTTTTTATCTTCAGGCCTGAGCCACAAAGAGGATAATACTGGTTTGGAGAAAAGTAAAATATCTGATTCTGGAAAAACTTGTTCGGGATTCACTAATTAAAAATTAATATCTTCGGAACTACTTGACCAATTTACGTGGTGGTTTGGTAACACTACAAGCTTTATTTTACATAGGCCTATTAAATAAAGTTATATCAATAATTATTTGTATTCTTTCTATATATATCTTGGATAAAATCCTAGACAATTTTTTATTTATTTTTCAGTGTAGATAAATGTAATATATAATCACTGAAATGTGAGCACACGCGGCAGAGTTTTTCAATTACCAAAAATGGGAAATACTTTTCAATCTTGGCTGTAAATTTAATACTGTATATAATTCTTCTACAAGCTATAACCAGTATTATATTAGGTAATAAGGCTTTCTGACTATTACAAAATAATGTTACTTTATAATAAAGCATAGTTTTTTATTTCTTGGTCCTAAACTATTTCTAATAATATTCTTATAATATTATAAAATCGTTCTTTGGAAGAATATAGAAATACTATTGAGAGCTTTACAACTAACATGTGTATAATTATCTGGTTGCACATGTTGATAAAGTTCAATTGATTACTTGTTCATACTTTAATCAAGCTGGTTTTCCAGTAATATTTTATCTAATGAAAGTACTTTGTAGTAAATAATGTTTGATCTAATTTATTCGCACCTTGTTGTTTACCATTCCCAACAAACAACCCTCTTACAAATACATCATTTAAATAATCTATGATCATCACCTGATACTAATAAATTATCACTTTCAAACATTAGAAGTTTGTTTTTTAAAATTATATTGTACTGTATTAGTATATTATTAAGTTCCAGCTCATGTTTGTAATATATCGTATCCATAAAGTTGTTCACGACTAATATCGACACAAACTGCAGGGGCTCCGGAAGATGTTTGAAAGAGGGAAGTGGAATTGAGGTCCAGACCGGGTAACATTTTAGACCCTGGATGACTTTTGAAGCTTCTGTAAAGGAGGTTTATTTTTCACAGGTAGTACTTTTCTTTATGTTTATTGTGATCAGAAAAATAAAAATGTTTTAACGTATTGGACCCACGCCAAAAAGATAATCGGAAGCCCTCTTCAGAAATTTTCCGAATCTTGAAAGCCCTTAAAATCTAGAGTGGTCCACACTTGGAAAAAATTTGAAAATTTTACTCTTCTAGAAGTTATTTGGAGTGGCTCTAGCTCAGATGATTTTTTTTTTTTAAATTTTTAATTTTCTAAAAGCTATTTAAAGTGTTGCTCACCTGGAAATACTTTGAAAATTAATTGCCTCTAAATGCTATTTAAAGTAATCTTCCTCTGGATTTTTTTTTTAATGACGCCTCAAGAAGATATTTTTAGTTTCTTTTAAATCGTGGTTAGAGATTAGTGCACACAACCAAAAAAATATGTCTTACATTTATGTAGATGCTACAGGTCTTACTGAAAGTCAGGGTTATCCACAACTTACAATAAGGATACTGTAACTTGTAAGTGGAGGGTGTAAAACATCTGAGAGGAAAATCTTTACATATTAAAATGTCTTCCTACAATATTTAATCGAGGAAAAATCTCCCAAATATAGAGAGATTGTTCGTTTAAAAGTTTTAAGCATAACACCCTTTCATGATAGTTCACATTGCTAGTCAGTTATTAATGAGACTCAAAACAATCCATTACAATAATTTTGTTATCACATTTTGAATATATTCTGAGCCTCTCAACAAATACCTTACATACTATGATGCAACTTAAACCTAATGATTAGACATTGGCCCTACATTCTGGTGTCCCTCCATTTTGAAATATATTATCAAGGGTAGCTGATTTCTTCTAATAAAATTTATTTATTTCACACACTTTCAAACAACGCTGATAAGGCTTACACTTTAAAATTCTTTCACTTCCCAAGGATTTCCAGACCAAAGAATATTTACTTTTCCATTATTTTATAATCAAATCTATACATACATAATCTCATAATTTTAATTGCCTTCTATTAAATTCTTGACACAAGGAATCAAGAAATCACATTGATGGAAAATTATACTGATTTTTTAAAATTTGGATAATCCTAAAGGCTACTTGTATTTGGAGTAGACCTCCTCCATCAAATCTTTAGAAATTCTATATCTCTAAAAGCTATTTTAAATAGCGCTAGACCAATTGTTTTCATAAATTAGATTCTCTAGAAATTATCTAGTGGTCCTACTCCAGAAATGTGGATGCCCAAAAAACGTGGTTTAGAGGGCTTCTCGCCTTATTTTTTTTTAATATCAAAGTTATATGCCTCTAGAAGCTATTTAAACTGGTCTTCCCCAGACTATGGAATATAACTTAATGGACCTTTAAGCTAGGGTTGATTAAATACTTTGTACTTTTCTTACAAACCATGCACACTCATTTATATGATTACAATGTTTAACGTAGGTTTTAAAATAATAAAATATTTTATTCAAACCAAACCAAGAAAGCGTATTAATTTTATTGATGTCCGGCTTTTTAATTATATACGGTTGCTAAAAATACAGCAAAAATAAAATTTGAACTGAAAATCCGCCTTGTATTAAAATTAAACTTACAATTCAACTGTAAATTGTTTTCAATTTGGTCTTATCTGTTGAAAAAGGGTCTTTGTCACTACTATTCTGATATTGTTTATATTTAAGGCAATTACAATTAGGTCTAATGATAGTTATTATGTTTTTGTGAAAGAGTTTTTCCCTCGTGTGAGAAAAATAAACTTCAAAATTAGGGCATTTCAGTTTTCTATTAAATTAATTATAAATTTATGTCTTTATAACTTGAAATTACCAGACTGATGGTAACAGATGTATCTTCTGTACATGGGTTTTGAATTTACTTGAGAAATATTGGGTGGGGGGGGGGGGGTTAAGATGGGTTAAGATAGTCCAAGCTCCTAAAGATAAAAACAAAGTGAACTCAAGCCACTGGATTACTGTCACGTCATTTTCATGAGAAGAAGCTCTGTATCAGCACGGAAACTAACACACTTTCTCTTTCTGAGGACTGACGTCACTTCCTTTCGGAAGACACATACTAGTCATAGAGTGATCAGTGCAAATAATGCGTCACCTACCTGCATTGGAATTATTTACATCTATTAGGTGACCTGGTGGTCTAGAGGTAAGGTGTCAGACTTCTGTGTTGGCGGCCGGGGTTCAATCCTCGGTCCCGGCACATGATTTCCAAACCCCTCCTTCACCTCTGACAAGACATCTTGTGAATGTGGGGAATGCCAGGCCGCCACCGTGGTTCGGATCCCACGTTAAACTGTAGGTCCTCCATTTCATCTCACAATCACCCTACCATTACACATTAGCGTAAGTGCGTATAACCCGAACGGGTAGTAAGACGCGGTGCTTATAATAATAATAATAATAATAATAATAATACATCTATTAGTTTCATAATTTGAAGTTCAACTAATAAGTAGAAACAATTCCTTAACACATAAAATATCACCACATCTTCTTGTTGAGAATAATCAGATCATAGCATTCCAACAAAATGTTTCTCCTTCGTATTTAAATAAATGACGTAAAATGTAGTCATTTGTGGTTTTAATATTGGACTCAACATACATGAAAGAGTCAAGAACAAAAACAACTAAAACTGGAATTGAGTGATCTCTTGGATTTGATTATTATTATGTTAGCTTAAGGTGGTATATAGTAGGGGACGCGAGATAAGACCAGTGTTGTGGCTAAAATAAAATAAAGTATTGCTTCAGTACAAACAAAGAGTTTAATTTTCTTCACAAGTTGATATCAACATTTGTTGAATACATGAGCGTAGCGGAATTAAATGATAAACTTTTTAAATGAACGGAAAAAGTTGTCATTAAAATCACAGGACAATCTTGACAAATATTCAATACATTTTAAAGTCACCACGTGAAGAAAATTAAATTCTATGTTTGTACCGGAGCAATATTTTATTTATTTTGGCCAAATAAAGTGTTGCAAAAAAAACTGTAAGAATACTGGCTTTTCTCTCCCCTTCTGTCCCACCTTAATTCATTTATTTGCAAAGACGGTGGAGCCTTATTTGTGAAGAATGGGGGGCACAGTTAGGAAAATCTAGAGTTTTAGGAGGCATGGAATACCAAGACATAGCCCAGCAAAGTTTGAATATGGTGTCACACAAGAAGCAATTTGGAGTGTTTCTCATGACTGGTTGAAATAACAGTATTATATTTATTTAACATGCACTTTCTGAACTGACTGATTATATAATAATAATATATAGCACCGCGTCTTACTACCCGTACGGGTTATACGCTTGACTGATTATATCAAAACGGGAGATTTTCTATAAGCGAGAGCGAAAGGGCCTAACAATTTTGCCGGGAAAGGTATTTTCACATACCTTCCAGGGTTCTTTTACATTCCACAATTGACATGGGACCGATCGCTTACTTCCCCTCCGAAGGAAGTTGTGCTACGGATTTCTAATCGTTCAAGATAAATCTTTTGACCTGGGCTTGAACCCACGACTATCGGGTCTTGAAGTCAGCCCTTTACCCAGAAACCACAGAGGTTGACTGACAAAACAATAAATATAAATGAAACTATTAAGCTTTGATTTTTGTTTCTTGGTTGTGACAACAAAAGATATTATAGTATATGAATTAATACATTAAAAAGTGCCCTATTCACACTTGTATCTTATTATAAGTTAACTTACATAAAAATACAATGACTTTTATAACATAAAAAAATAACCATACAAACTATTAGTTTCAAAATAAAATATTTTTATTCTGTAAACACTTGACGGCATACAAATAGGATTGCTAACTGTTTCCGGTGCACCCAACACGTGCGGTATTAGGACTATAAAATAAGCTTACGGGCAGGCGGGCACCGGTAACTATATACCTTATTAAGTAAGAGCAAAAATTACAAATTATATTTTACTAGACCTAAGTGTGTAGTGTTATCTTTGGTTCTGTCAAAATGAGGGCCGTGCCCATTTATTTATTTTCTTTGTTCGTCCTCGTAATCTGCAATTTATACTCAAAATGTATTAATAGATAGATCTCTCCCATCCGAATACAATATTTTCTTTCTAATCTTGAATCTTTAAACATGTAAAAAATTTTGTTTGAGTGAATATTTTAAAGATGAATTTTTTTTAATGTGTTAAAGAATTGGCGTCACAGACAAATGCTATTTCGTTTGTCGTGTCTATCTCGCCACAAACAACAAGGCGACAATTTTTCAGGTAAATTAATTATATTAATACACTTCTGTCTTTACTATTTAGTTAATCCCCCATTTCACATACAATAATCTTGTTACCAATTCACGTAACATTGTTATTTAAATTCGGTCATGATATAATTATAAGATTTCGAACCTCAGTGCGAGTACCTATAACAAGAATACATCCCAGATGAGTAATAAGACGAGGAAGTATAAAAATGTAAGCCTAAAATTCAATTCAACTGTAAAATAGTAAAATGTATATCTGCAACTTTCTAAAGGGAGAAATAGAATATTAAATACTAAATAACTCGTCACGTGATTATTTCCAGGGGAAATGTTGTTAGTAAACACGCCATGTTTGTTTATCCTGGAGCTGGTGGTACCACTGCAGAGTAATACACTCATGCATGCATCAACTCGTTTCCCAAGTGACAATGGGTTTTAGAAAGTGTTCATTTCACATCCACTATGGCTACTAGAACAATGACAGTACTAGTCACAATATTAATATAGCAGATTTTTTATCGAGGTATCCCTACCATCACACAGCTCCAAGAGTGTGTACTTTCTAATCCCCGTGCAGTAGATGACACTACATCTGGCACGCATTAACACTTACCTTGATCCAGTACTGACGAACTGATTGTACTGAGAGTCACACAATGCAGGGGGACATGTGCTGACGAACTGATTGAATTGAGAGTCAAACAACGCAGGGGACATGTGCTGACAAACTGATTGTACTGAGAGTCACACAATGCAGGGGAACATGTGCTGACCAAGTGATTGTACTGAGAGTCACACAATGCAGGGGAACATGTACTGACCAAGTGATTGTACTGAGAGTCACACAATGCAGGGGAACATGTACTTACCAAGTGATTGTACTGAGAGTCACACAATGCAGGGGGACAGGTGCTGACCAATCTCAAATCAAATTACGGCATGGAGAGGTAACTTCCAAATTTTTACTAAACATATCAGATTACAAAGCTAATAATTAAAATCAATGAACTCAAGCCCTATCTAATATGAGTAGTTAGCAGGACCACCTGGCCCACTACGTCACAGCTGTGTTTTTTACCGTTATTCCGCCCCCTGCTCCCGCCCCCCTGCTCCCACCCCTCCAGCCCCCCTGCTCCCACCCCTCCCGCCCCTTTTCCTCCTGCCCCTTTTCCTCCTGCCCCTCCCCTACAAACCCTGGACATGTTGGTTATTTTTGATTAATTATCGTTAATTAAATATTGTTAATTGGTAGGATAGAGGTGTTGTAGTTTTTTTTTATTTATTGCTGGCATACGCCGGACATGTTGGTTGTTAATTAATTAATTGGTAGGATAGAGGCGTTGGAGTTATTATTGGTAGGATAGAGGTGTTTTTATTCATCAATTAGGGCGCTGTAGTTTATTTGCTGAAGCATAGAGCCACCCGGGCTCGCGCTCCACGTCTTTCTCCTCCGGATGCCCGATATTAAATGACACAAGCTGGCTCGCTGGCTTCTGATGACAAACTCAGCCTTTCACTTTTCCCTCCCCACCCCTCCCTCAGAGCCGGGGTTGTTCATCCTGGTTTTCCCCCCTCCCCGGTCATTACCTTCTGGGGGGCGACGTACCGAGCAATAACCTCCATTCACCTTGAGGAGTCATTGTGTTTCTCAAAATAGACACCTGTAAGGCAGCTATGAAAAGTCCCGTTATACGGCAGATTCGCTTTTACATTCCGTGAAAGCGGCAGGCCCAAGTCAGCTCTCAACGGAGGAATAATATTGAATTTAATGTTCGCAACTATATCCCTATGAAAGTTTAAGCCCACACATCAATGCACTCAACATTTGCGAGAGTACCTTCAGATGCACTGAGGGAGGGTAGATTTTAGCGACGCCCGTTTTGCACGGTGAATTTACTGTAGTTTGTAATTCGTGTGTCTAGATTGGATTCGAACCAGAGACCATCAAATTACTGAACGCCTTACCGACGGCCCGATTAGTTAGTTACCCCTTAATAGGCGATAACGCCGCACAACTTCGACTCAATGTTAATAATTCTCTCGCCCTCTGCAAGAGCGGACTAAGTACAGATAAATTAAATGGCTAATCCTCTGTAATTGTATCTGTATAACGAATATGAAAACGGGTATTTAGCTTATCATTGCACGTAACATAAAGAATGACCACATGGTTTAAGGCGCTACTATAGCAAAAGACTATACTACATAAGCACCGTGATTTTTTCCTAGATATTTTACTTATAAACTTATGTAAAAGTTATTATTTATGTTATCAAAATATATATATAGCCGCCATGATTTTTTTCCCCTAGGTATTTAACATAGGAACATGTGTAAAGGTTATACATTATTTAATATTTAATATTATTTAATTGCCGTACAGGGTTTTGTCGTGCTTGCTTATTGGCCCGCTAGATGGCATCGAAAGCCAGTTTAGTTAATGTAAGGTTTCTAGGAGAGTTTACAAATAATAAATAAGGCAATGTAAGGTTTTCTTTAACAATTTGCTGAGTATTTATCATACGCTAGCCGCCATGATTTTTTTCCCCTATGTATTTAACATAGGAACATGTGTAAAGGTTATACATTATTTAATATTTAATATTATATTAATATTATTTAATTGCCGTACAGGGTTTTGTCGTGCTTGCTTATTGGCCCGCTAGATGGCATCGAAATCCAGTTTAGTTAATGTAAGGTTTCTAGGAGAGTTTACAAATAATAAATAAGGCAATGTAAGGTTTTCTTTAACAATTTGCTGAGTATTTATCATACGCCCGGCCATGTGATATTTTAAACGGTCAGAACCCCGTATTCATACGTCAAGTCAGGTGATCTGCAGTACAAATAATTCTAGGGTAGAAAGCAAATAAAAGTTCTGTCTGAATACTCACTATTTAACATATTCATACGTCTCAAGTCATGTGATATACAGCATATACTTTAAACAGGCAGAATCCCCTATTCATACGTCAAGTACTCACAGTCGGCAAAGACCTAAATAATATTGCGCTTGTAAATTAATTGTTGATTGTCAATAAAAAAAACTAGTAAGAATATGTTGTTAATATTTAAGGTAAGGTGACGAGTTCACACACGGTATTTAATATCTTGGGATAGTGTACCCGCATTTGCCTCAGTGTTCGAAGTCAAACCAATGATGAACCCCGCTAAGTAGATAGGAGGACGGAAAATGTACCCGCATTTTCACGAAGGGTGCGGAAAAAAACACCTTTGGTCTACGTTTGCGGGAGGGCTGACACCTAGAATGGTCATGTACCAGAACGGGAATCAAACCCGCGACCTCCCAGGCATTGGCAGTGACGCCTTAGACTACGCTACCTGTGATGCAGGTGAATAACAAACGCATACCGAGCAAGTATGTTGATAGATACTGACCGCAGGTAAAGTAGCTATATGCTCTTCATACTATAGTTTTGGTCTTTCTACCAAACAAATTAAAATATTTAAGGTAAGGTTTCAAGTTCCAAACCCGTGACCTCTGGCTTAGTACGCCATTGCTCTGACCACTGAGCTATCCAGGATTCGTTCCGTGCTCAGGGTCATTCTTCACTCATATTTAAGGCAGTGGAACAGAGCATCGAGCAGGCACCTCCGTCCACTTCGCTGGGTCGATGCCTGGATTTACAAAGGGACTTATGGACAGATCTGTGTTGCGTATGCGCAGAGACACATTAGTCCATTTTGCACCACCGTTTGCTAAACCAAACTTATTCATTCGGCGCCATGGCAGTACATGCAACCAGTTGTGCACCATCATTTGCTATTCATTCTGAGCCAAAGCGTACTCCGCAGGCTCTATGACGTACTCACCTCCAACAGTGGCAATCAGCCTTTCACTTTTCAGGCAGTTGAATCCCCCCACCCCACTCAGAGCCGGGTAGTTCCAGTTTCGACATCGCAAGGAGCTGGTGGCCGGAATCACCCCCTTCCCCCGGACTGGAATTTCCACAGAGCACCACCACCACCCTCCCAGGGTCTTTACCTTCTGTGGTGTGACTGACAGGCAATAAGCTCCGTGCAAAACAGGCACACCAAGCGAACAAATAATTTACCGTTATAAGGCAGTTTCGCTACTACTTTGGTTGAACGTTGACGTGTTTAAGCTCCACTGCCCAAAGTCTATGACAGCTCGCACACACATCCATTAGGTGGTGCAGAGTGAAAGATTCTAATGTATCTTTTAAAACCAAATATCTAGCACAACCACTTCTTACTACCTGTCCTATTTTAATATACATGAATTACTGTATATAAACGCAAGTAAACTATGCTATAACAAGCTTATCTTAAAGATAGAAAAGTTGCTCTAACACTGACCTTACCTATGCCTGTAATCATATTAGGTGTTAAAACAAAGGCCTCCTCGCACAGCTGCGCGGAGGGAGGGTGGGGAAACCAGAGGTGAATAAAACTCGTTGGACAGCTTGGTGATCTGGAGGGTTGGAACAAGATGTATTTATTTACACTAATAGGAAATTTATGCGTAAAGTATAATGCAGATAAAATGTACCCGAATTTGTAGGAAAGTGGATCAGAAGAAACCAATTATTAAAAAGGATGTATTTATTTACACTAATAGGAAATTTATGCGTAAAGTAGAATGCTGATAAAATGTACCCGAATTTGTAGGAAAGTGTCCATGCTCCACTGCCCAAAGTCTATGACAGCTCTCTCGCACGCATCCACTTCCTGGCCATTTCTAATATACAAGAATTACCCGTAATATTGCCACGAGTAAACTACGCTTATTTTATTTCAAATGCATTATTGATAATGTAAAAGAACAACGAGTTTGTGTTCCTTAAAGGACTCCTCGCTTGAATGTACCTTCATCTGCGTGGAGGGAGGGTGGGGGAAACCCTGGGTGAATAAAACTCGTTGGACAGCTTGGCGATCTGGGGTTCAAATCTCACCCACGTGGACAGAGGGGGTGTTCCTGTATAGTCCAATTTTAATAGGAATAGCCTCATCTTAGACATAGAAAAGTTATGATATCTACTCTCACATATTTATACGGTGTAATAATCAAGCAGGTTTCGTTCGTCCATTTTGCACCACCGTTTGCTAAACCAAACTTATTCATTCGGCGCCATGGCAGTACATGCAACCAGTTGTGCACCATCATTTGCTATTCATTCTGCGCCAAAGCGTACTCCGCTGTTGCCTGAACAGAGCATCTAGCAGACACGGCCCATCCTCTGTGGTAGGTTGAAGGTGTCTGATGGGTAACGGTACTTACAGTATCGAATATGAAACGGGTATTTAAAAATAAACTTCTGGGAATGTATCTAAAAGTTATATAAGCACCGTGATTTTTTCCTAGATATTTTACTTATAAACTTATGTAAAAGTTATTATTTATGTTATCAAAATATATATAGCCGCCATGATTTTTTTCCCCCTAGGTATTTAACATAGGAACATGTGTAAAGGTTATACATTATTTAATATTTAATATTATATTAATATTATTTAATTGCCGTACAGGGTTTTGTCGTGCTTGCTTATCAGCCCACTAGATGGCATCGAAAGCCAGTTTAGTTAATGTAAGGTTTCTAGGAGAGTTTACAAATAATAAATAAGTCAATGTAAGGTTTTCTTTAACAATTTGCTGAGTATTTATCATACGCCCGGCCATGTGATATTTTAAACGGTCAGAACCCCGTATTCATACGTCAAGTCAGGTGATCTGCAGTACAAATAATTCTAGGGTAGAAAGCAAATAAAAGTTCTGTCTGAATACTCACTATTTAACATATTCATACGTCTCAAGTCATGTGATATACAGCATATACTTTAAACAGGCAGAATCCCCTATTCATACGTCAAGTACTCACAGTCGGCAAAGACCTAAATAATATTGCGCTTGTAAATTTATTGTTGATTGTCAAAAAAAAAAACTAGTAAGAATATGTTGTTAATATTTAAGGTAAGGTGACGAGTTCACACACGGTATTTAATATCTTGGGATAGTGTACCCGCATTTGCCTCAGTGTTCGAAGTCAAACCAATGATGAACCCCGCTAAGTAGATAGGAGGACGGAAAATGTACCCGCATTTTCACGAAGGGTGCGGAAAAAAACACTTTGGTCTACGTTTGCGGGAAGGCTGACACCTAGAATGGTCATGTACCAGAACGGGAATCAAACCCGCGACCTCCCAGGCATTGGCAGTGACGTCTTAGACTACGCTACCTGTGATGCAGGTGAATAACAAACGCATACCGAGCAAGTATGTTGATAGATACTGACCGCAGGTAAAGTAGCTATATGCTCTTCATACTATAGTTTTGGTCTTTCTACCAAACAAATTAAAATATTTAAGGTAAGGTTTCAAGTTCACACACACATAAGTGTACCCGCCGGGAGAATATGGAAAACCCCCAGGCGCTGTTGAAGGAATCTATGGAGTGGAGTTGTTTAGCAAAATTATTAAAACTTATATACTAGGCTAAGTGAACCGCAGGGAGAGTTTAACTTTCACCCAGCCGTGATTTGAACCACGGATAGTGTGTTTGCGGTCACAAGTCAAACAATGAAGGTGACACCATTCGTCCTGATTCTTGATGCCCAAGATCAATCGTTAGCGACCCTTAGGTTCTAATGTCAACAGTTGAAACCAGGGAATTTATCACGTCAAGGTGGATGAACCAGGGATGGTTTGCGAGCCACAGGTTTAAGAAAGCACTCTCGATTCGAATCCTGGTCCCACGCTATAATTTTTATCGTTACTAGCGCGTTTTTTTTTCTTTAAATTTCGAGTGTACCACACAATAAGTGTGTCGTTGAAAACTAATATTGCTCAAGTATTGGTGAGACAATACGTATTTTTCCGCTTCTATTTTCGATGTAAATTAGAAAGGAGGTCGATGGCTCTCCAGTGAAAGGGAGGTTTTGGTTCATATATATATATAGGGATGAGTTTCAACCAACCCTCTGCCTTCTTCAAGTGGAAACCGCACGTTTCAGAACGACTGATTAATCAAGATGGAAAATTCGGCATCATCCACCCAAGGTATTTCAATTCTCTTCTGTTACATTGCTTAAAAAGTGTCTGATTTTAAATTTTAAATTGTCTGTGTATTTGCTAGGGTTAAATTTGCTACTGTTTTAAAAGCTAGCATTTATTAATCTAATCATAATTCAGCAGTCACACAAGGTATTTCAATTCTCTTCTGTTACATGGCTTAAAAGTGTTTGATTTTAAATTTTAAATTGTCTGTGTATTTGCTAGGGTTAAATTTGCTAGGGTTAAATTTGCTACTGTTTTAAAAGCTAGCATTTATTAATCTAATCATAATTCAACAGCCTCCACACAAGGTATTTCAATTCTATTCTGTTACATGGCTTAAAAGTGCTTGATTTTAAATTTTAAATTGCTTGGGTATTTGTTAGGGTTAAATTTGCTACTGTTTTAAAAGCTAGCATTTATTAATCTAATCATAATTCAACAGCCTCCACACAGGGTATTTGAATTCTCTTCTGTTACATGGCTTAAAAGTGTTTGATTTTAAATTTTAAATTGTCTGTGTATTTGCTAGGGTTAAATTTGCTAGGGTTAAATTTGCTACTGTTTTAAAAGCTAGCATTTATTAATCTAATCATAATTCAACAGCCTCCACACAAGGTATTTCAATTCTATTCTGTTACATGGCTTAAAAGTGCTTGATTTTAAATTTTAAATTGCTTGGGTATTTGTTAGGGTTAAATTTGCTACTGTTTTAAAAGCTAGCATTTATTAATCTAATCATAATTCAACAGCCTCCACACAGGGTATTTGAATTCTCTTCTGTTACATGGCTTAAAAGTGTTTGATTTTAAATTTTAAATTGTCTGTGTATTTGCTAGGGTTAAATTTGCTACTGTTTTAAAAACTAGCATTTATTAATCTAATCATAATTCAGCGGCCTCCACACAAGGTATTTCAATTCTATTCTGTTACATGGCTTAAAAGTGCTTGATTTTAAATTTTAAATTGCCTGGGTATTTGTTAGGGTTAAATTTGCTACTGTTTTAAAAGCTAGCATTTATTAATCTAATCATAATTCAACAGCCTCCACACAAGGTATTTCAATTCTCTTCTGTTACTTGGCTTAAAAGTGCTTGATTTTAAATTTTAAATTGTCTGAGTATTTGCTAGGGTTAAATTTGCTACTGTTTTAAAAGCTAGCATTTATTAATCTAATCATAATTCAACAGCCTCCACACAAGGTATTTCAATTCTCTTCTGTTACTTGGCTTAAAAGTGCTTGATTTTAAATTTTAAATTGTCTGAGTATTTGCTAGGGTTAAATTTGCTACTGTTTTAAAAGCTAGCATTTATTAATCTAATCATATTTCAACAGCCTCCACACAAGGTATTTCAATTCTCTTCTGTTACATGGCTTAAAAGTGCTTGATTTTAAATTTTAAATTGTCTGAGTATTTGCTAGGGTTAAATTTGCTACTGTTTTAAAAGCTAGCATTTATTAATCTAATCATAATTCAACAGCCTCCACACAAGGTATTTCAATTCTCTTCTGTTACTTGGCTTAAAAGTGCTTGATTTTAAATTTTAATTTGTATGTGTATTTGCTAGGGTTAAATTTGCTACTGTTTAAAAAAAACATATTTCATGCTTGAGTTAAATGTTAGTCTATGCTGTTATAGGACATTATAGGCTTGATTCAGCTATTTAATTTTATAAGTTGTCTGTTTATTTGCCCTAGTTAAATTTGCGGGAGGACGTCCCTGCTCGATTACCTCTTTGACAAATATTAGCTAATAGGCGGGCTAATTTCTTGCCTACATGAACGATACTTAATGAAAATAACTATCCGTGAATAAATCCAAACTTTCTTACTGTTTGTGTTTATAATAGCTATCTGCTTTTCCACCGTCAAAAAAAAAAGAACCTTTCTCGCTAGTTAAGGAATAAGTAGGTTAAAAACTATAATATTATATATCTACAATTACTTGTATAAATAAATGATGCCGGGACTTTCTCTCACTTCTTATCTTTATGCTAGTAAGCGGTAGGTAGGTCTGTAGAAACCATAAGTTTTGTGAAACTAAAATAACAGGTATTTACGTTGTTGTAGCAACACTACAGTAAATAAAGTATTGATTATTTATAACAGAACATGGATATACAACAGAAGATTTACTCCATACGTCAAGAGCCAATCCAGAGAGCCTATTTCTTTTCGGTCCTTCCCCCACCACTGCAACGGACCAGCCCCTGACGGTCAACCGGACAACCCGACTTGTCTCGTCATCACCACCGCTGACACGCCTACAGATATTATCTGACACCCCCTTTAGTATTAGAATACAGGCATTTGCTCCTAATAACCCCCCAGAACCACAAGCAAGCTATTGGGCCCTACACAAGACACCCCACCCTATTCCTACTATAAGGAACCGCCCCGTTAGACCGGTGTGTGTTGTCAGACCGCAGCCAAGGGGGGAGTGATTCCGTAGGCTTTATAATGCTAATAATAATAATAATAATAATAATAATAATTGACTACACTAAGCCATAGTTTTTTTTTTAATGTGTGCCACGTTCCCTTCACGTGAAAACATTTAGGGTTATGCGTGCCTAAAATACGAGCTTCTTGTTTAATTTCTTGCCGGCGCTTTAAATATATATTCATGAACCATACTTATTTTTCTCGATCAGGAGTCTCTGGTTTGATGAAAAAAAAAACCGCAATAACTATTATGTGTGTGTGTGGCTAAAATCCTAACTTTGTTTGTATTTATATTAGCTGCCTGCTATAGATTGACACTAAGAAAACTTTCTCACCCGTTAATGAATAAGCCAGTTATAAGTTATTTAAATATAAATGGCGCGGTGCAACTCAAAGTTAAACTTAACTTAATTGCTTAGATGAGTCCTGCTGGAGCGCTGATGGTCTGACGGTGGTACAGCAGGCAGCGGAGATCGCGCAAAACAAAGAAAGTTTGAGGTTGGCGGACAACTTTGTAGAGGCTATGGTAGCCTATATGGCCGACGTTGTCCGCCGACACCATTCAAGGAACCAGCTGCCTCCTACCACCGCTGTTCCAGAGAACGGGCAGCGCTCCACGCAAACCCCCGGGGTACCCTTGGTCACCCAGGACCTTCCTCAGGCGCCTCCTCCAGCGTCTCCGGTGGACACGCTGTCACAATCGTCTCCAGGTACCTCGGGGGTACGCAAAATTAATTCAGGGATTTGGATAGGCCGTGTTGACAAGAGAAGAGCAACGCGGCCTATCCGGACCGCTATTTCAGGCGCAAGAACAATAGACTTGACATCCCCTTCACCAGGTGCCGAGGGTGATACGGATACTGATATTGATATAGACGACGTTATGCGCCGGATGATGCCCCAGTATTTTGATTTAAACATTTAAGGTATTTATTTTGAAAATTTAAATTTTGTTTGATAAATATTAGAAAAAAATTTGGTTAAACGTTTATATTTACAGATTAGTTTTTTTTGTGCTCATCAAAATGTTGTGTTTGTTTAGTAATTATAATTTGGTCAGCTATTTCAATCAGAAATATTGTTATAGAATAATAATTGATTGTTAAATATATATTAGAAAAATAGGCTGATTTTAACAGGAAAAATCTAATATTTACAAATACCGAATAAATCTCAGGTAATTCAAATTTATTTTGATTTAAACATATAAGGTATTTATTTTGAAAATTTAAATTTTGTTAAATAAATATTAGAAAATTTTTTTGGTTAAACGTTTATATTTACAGATTAGTTATTGTGATCAGCAAAATGTTGTGCTTGTTTTTATAAATAAAATATAGTAGTTATTATTTGGTCCGCTATTTTAATCAGAAATATTATTGTAGAATAATAATTGATTGTTAAATATATATTAGAAAAATAGTCCGATTTTAAGAGGAAAAAATCGAATATTTACAAATACCAAGTAAATCTCAGGTAATTCATGTATAATTTATTTATTTATTTTGATTTAAACATATAAGGTATTTATTTTGAAAATTTAAATTTTGGTTAAACGTTTATATTTACAGATTAGCTATTGTGATCAGCAAAATGTTGTTTGTTTTTTTATTAATAAAATATAGTAATTATTATTTGGGCCGCTATTTTAATCAGAAATATTATTGTAGAATAATAATTGATTGTTAAATATATATTAGAAAAACAGACCGATTTTAACAGGAAAAATCTAATATTTACAAATACCAAATAAATCTCAGGTAATTCATGTATAATTTATTTATTTTGAAAATTTAAATTTTGTTAACGATGGTGATTCGGATATTGATATAGACGACGTTATGCACCGGATGATACCCCAGTATTTTGATTTTAACGTATAAGGTATTTATTTTGAAAATTTAAATTTTGTTAAATAAATATTAGAAAAATTTTGGTTAAACGTTTATATTTACAGATTAGTTATTGTGATCAGCAAAATGTTGTGTTTGTTTTTATAAATAAAATATAGTAATTATTATCTGGTCCGCTATTTCAATCAGAAATATTATTGTAGAATAATAATTGATTGTTAAATATATATATATATATATATTAGAAATTTTTTTTGGTTAAACGTTTATATTTGTGATTAGTTATTGTGATCATCAAAATGTTGTTTGTTTTTATAAATAATAAATAAATGTTTCATTAAAAGAACTACAATTAGACTTATGAATTATGTTATTTAAGCATGGCTCCTCAATCACTACACCTGAGGTTATTTCCTAAGCTGATATAAATGTTTAAAAAACTCCTCGTGTCTCCACTTCACACATATCATTAAGTCAATTGTGTACTGAGGAGATAATTAAATCTTTTCCTACAATTTTACTTAAAGATTTGAATCAAAACATTGTTGATGATGAATAAATTTTCATAAATAATTTCAAAGATTTATCACTGAGGCGTGAACAAAATAAAGTTTCATTTATCAACAGAGAGTTTTTTTTGCTTAGCATACCGTCGACTGCTACGAATGAAGATAATAAAACAAGGACGGGAATTCTAATCCTGGTCCACTGGATGATTGCCACCAGCTCAAAGGATCATATTTGACATAGGGTTGGTAGCAACATAATTACTTTTTAAAGGACATGGAAGTGAACCTCAACTTTTGCACGGAGAGTGAGACAGGGAAACACCTTACAGGAATCCGCTCTCCCCGAAAAAAAATCATGACATGTGGCTAATATAGGGTTTCGAACCCCTGACATGTGTAAGACCGTCTCTTTGCTTCAATTGGTGTACTAGTTCCCATTCCCCTCTTGAACCAACATTTTCAGTCATACAGGGAATCGAAGCCTGGACACTTGACTCTGGTGGGGACAGACAGACATGCTAACGCCTCGTGGCCAAGTGATTCCTTAGACGTCTTGACCATTGACCACGCGACATAGATTAACAGACCAATACATGTCTCCCTTCACAGAGAGAGAGAGAGTTATACATTCTTTCTGGACACTTGGCGCAGTGGGCAGTCTTCCTAACACCGTGATGAGAAAGCTGCTTCCTCCTTTATATGTAGTATTTTCTTCTTCACCCTTTTAATACATATCATATTCTGAAAAAAAATTACACCTGCACAAGGGAATCGAACCCTGGAAACTTTGGCTTACATATGTATCTTAGTACGTATACTGGTTTGTTCACATTAAGGGGGTAAGATATACTCGTAAATATATATTATGGATTAGATAAGCAATTCAACCCTGGATAGCAAACTAAGTCACAACAATGTTGGCGTCTCCTTCAGGTCTTTGATTCTCCAGCCGAGGATTTAAAAAATAATAACATTTTATTGCTAGTTTTTTTATTGACAATCAGCAATTGATTAATTTAAAACAACAACAAGCAATATTATTTAGGTCTTTTGATCAATACTTATAAAAAATGTCTACAGGCAGTTTCCAGCTCAAAGTATCATATTTGACATAGGTTTGGTAGCAACATAATTACTTTTTTTGAAAGGACATGGAAGTGAACCTCAACTTTTGCACGGAGAGTGAGACAGGGAAGCACCTTACAGGAATCCGCTCTCCCAGAAAAAAATCATGACATGTGGCTAATATAGGGTTTCGAACCCCTGACATGTGTAAGACCGTCTTTTTGCTTCAATTGGTGTACTAGTTCCCATTCCCCCTCTTGAACCAACATTTTCAGCCATACAGGGAATCGAAGCCTGGACACTTGACTCTGGTGGGGGACAGACAGACATGCTAACGCCTCGTGGCCAAGTGATTCCTTAGACGTCTTGACCATTGACCACGCGACATAGATTAACAGACCAATACATGTCTCCCTTCACAGAGAGAGAGAGAGAGTTATACATTCTTTCTGGACACTTGGCGCAGTGGGCAGTCTTCCTAACACCGTGATGAGAAAGCTGCTTCCTCCTTTATATGTAGTATTTTCTTCTTCACCCTTTTAATACATATCATATTCTGAAAAAAAATTACACCTGCACGCGGGAATCGAACCCTGGAAACTTTGGCTTACATATGTATCTTAGTTCGTATACTGGTTTGTTCACATTAAGGGGGTAAGATATACTCGTAAATATATATTATGGATTAGATAAGCAATTCAACCCTGGATAGCAAACTAAGTCACAACAATGTTGGCGTCTCCTTCAGGTCTTTGATTGTCCAGCCGAGGATTTAAAAATAATAACGACATTTTAGTGCTAGTTTTTTTTTATTGACAATCAGCAATTGATTAATTTAAAACAACAACAAGCAGCAATATTATTTAGGTCTTTTGACCAATACATCTACCAGGCAGAAAATGAGTAGGAGTCAATTTTATTGCCAATCAACAATTGGTTAATTTAAAACATTCACAACAAGCAGCAATATTATTTAGGTCTTTTGACCAATACATATAAAAGACATCTACCAGTTAGAAAATGAGTAGGAGTCAATATTATTACCAATCAACAATTGGTTAATTTAAAACATTCACAACAAGCAGCAATATTATTTAGGTGTTTTGACCAATACATATAAAATACATCTACCATCTAGAAAATGAGTAGGAGCCACCTCCAAAATAGTTCAAGACACGTTGAGAGACACTAGAGTGTATATTGATAATATCTCCACAGTTTTTACCTGGCAATCTTACTCTTCCAACAAACTCAAGCACAATAACATTAGGTTCGGGCTCTTCCGATAGCACAACGTTATAACTTTTGTTTTTCTCAAGTTCGTTTAAGCACTTGACACGGCTGTATTCCTCTTTCTCGATCATGTCTAACGCCCTGCATAATACCTCCTCGTCCCAACAGGTATCTTGGTGAGCAGCAGTTTGCTGACATTGAATTTTGTGCCGAATAAGATTGGATAGCTTTGCGTAGGATCCATCACAAACGCAGCATTTAAACGGCATAATGTCAATTGGAGATGCAGCAAAAGAAATAAACACTCGCTCTTAACGTGTTTTTTTTTTCAAAATTTCACCACTAGCTCCGATGACAGCAGCAGAGTACGTCTAGTTTATTAATTCACTTTTAAACATCACACTTTGTCCTCCGAGATATATCATACAGCGTGCTTTAGATTTAAAGCGCTTACAATCCAAATAATATATTGACTTTGGAAGGAAAACGTTACCGAAATTGCCAGACCGAGTATGTAGTCGGCGGGCGTTTCACCTATAATTTTAACATTTGAATAATTTTTGTAAATTGTTAAATCCTCGAGATTTACAGGTTCTTCAGACTTTACCTCCGGCGGTGGTGGTGGGCACGCAGGTGACTCTGCCGGCCGGTAAACAGGCGACTCTGACTGTGGATACGCCAGTGAATCTGACGCCTGGTAGGTAGACGCCTCGGACGGCGGGCACGCAGGTGACTCTACTGACTGGTAGACAGACGACTCTGGTGGTGGGTACTCTGGGGCTGGGTACGGCTGTGACTCTGGGGCTGTGTACGGCTGTCTCTCTGAGGGTGGCGGTGGCGGTGGCATGAAGTACGGTGACGGGTGGTGTGGAGCTCGGAAGGGTGGAGGTGGAGGTCGGGGTAACACAGCTACCACGTCCCCCTTGCGGAAATTGTAAACGGCGCACGTTACATCACACATATACGTTTCCACGATTCTCTCGTAGGGTAGTACTTCCGTCGCCCGTATCGTGTGACAGGTAGAGTCACAAAACTCTATGTAGCCTCGCTCCTCTACTTTGTAAATTACCTGTCTATCACACACCTCGACACTGTGAACATTCTCTCCCGTCATATAGGCACGCCCCTCCATCGTATGGCCCACAAACATTAAATTAATATAGCCGGATCGTAGCATGGTGAGCGTACCTGAGAGCTAAACGTCCTGTAGAGTGCTCCGCTGCCCGTTGTTGTTAACTGCCGTGTCTCTTAAACGCGTTCAAAGTTCACAACGGTAGGTGAACCGGGTTTTACTCCGGCGCAGGTAAATACCAGTTTTTCTTTATTTAACTCACACACGTCTTCATCTGTAAGAGTACCAAACCGGCAGGGTAAAAATACACAAAACTCGCCGTCTAGATAGGCTATTAGACGTCTCCCGAACTTTGTATTGACGGCTTTTAATTTATCAACCGAGTACTTTTGATCTACGGCTAGATCACACAATTTGACGGTCTGCACCGCGTCGACGATATTTACCAGCTGCTGTAACTTGTCCATATTGGCCCGCTCTACAAACGTTTATAAATAGACACCCAAGCGGGCACCCCTCTTTATAGCCACCCCCACCCTCCCTCGTTTGACGTCACACGATATATTCTTGTCTGCCCGCCAACTTGGCGCCCGTGTCGATGACCTCGATATTTAAGCTTGTCTCAACTCGTCTTGTTGTGCCGACATACTGGCGCCAGGGTTGCGACATAACACGCGATGATTACGTCATTGGGAAAACCCAAGGTTGTCGAGGTCACGATATATTCTTGTCCTGACTTGTCTGCCCGCCAACCTGGCGCCATCATTCTTGTCTTGACGACCCACCAAACTGTCGCCATGTATTCAGCCCTGATATATATTTACGGTCATTACTTATGCATTTTTTTTATGTACGGAAACATTACATTTATTTGTTTAAGAAGTATTGGGAGGGTCGGGTACACGTTATGGCCGTTGGAGGCAGTGGATTCATATCTCGCTCAGGGGGGATGGTGGTTTTATACACTCCCTCACACCACATAAACGCTGGAACCATTCTAACTTACTCCTCCGGTCCGTGACTGTTACACACATCCATGCATTGAGAAAGACGATACCAAACAAACAATTTTAGTATACATTGGTGACGGGGGATAGCGGCCCCTAATTGTGGATTCCGAGGCCCCTGATTGTGCATAATTAGAGCTGCTAGAGTTGCGACATAACACGCAATGATTACGGCATAGGAAAATACCCAGGTTGTCCGGTCCGAGAGCTGCGGGTGGAGGAACATTTCCATGCATTTCGACAGACGATACCAAACAAACAATTTTAGTAGACTTGTGACAGGGGTAGTGGCCCCTAACTGTGGATTCCGAGGCCCTGATTGTGCATAACTAGAGATGCTAGAGTTGCGACATAACACGCAATGATTACGTCATAGGAAAAACCCAGGTTGCTGAGGTCACTATCTATTCTTGTCCCAACTTGTCTGCCCGCCAGCCCGGCGCCAGGGTTGCGATGATTACGTCATTGGGAAAACCCAAGGTTATCGATGTCACTTGTCTTCCCGGCAGGCTGGCGTCAGGGTGGCGAAGGAGGAGGAATGACCGGGGAGGGGGAAAACCAGGATGAACAACCCCGGCTCTGAGGGAGGGGTGGGGAGGGAAAAGTGAAAGGCTGAGTTTGTCATCAGAAGCCAGCGAGCCAGCTTGTGTCATTTAATATCGGGCATCCGGAGGAGAAAGACGTGGAGCGCGGGTGGCTCTATGCTTCAGCAAATAAACTACAGCGCCCTAATTGATGAATAAAAAACCTCTATCCTACCAATCGGAGGAGAAAGACGTGGAGCGCGAGTGGCTCTATGCTTCAACAAATAAACTACAGCGCCCTAATTGATGAATAAAAAAACCTCTATCCTACCAATAATAACTCCAACGCCTCTATCCTACCAATTAATTAATTAACAACCAACATGTCCGGCGTATGCCAGCAATAAATAAAAAAAAACTACAACACCTCTATCCTACCAATTAACAATATTTAATTAACGATAATTAATCAAAAATAACCAACATGTCCAGGGTTTGTAGGGGAGGGGCAGGAGGAAAAGGGGCGGGAGGGGTGGGAGCAGGGGGGCGGGAGGGGTGGGAGCAGGGGGCGGAATAACGGTAAAAAACACAGCTGTGACGTAGTGGGCCAGGTGGTCCTGCTACCGCGTCGACGATATTTACCAGCTGCTGTAACTTGTCCATATTGGCCCGCTCTACAAACGTTTATAAATAGACACCCAAGCGGGCACCCCTCTTTATAGCCACCCCCACCCTCCCTCGTTTGACGTCACACGATATATTCTTGTCTGCCCGCCAACCTGGCGCCAGGGAAAACCCACTGCCAGGGTCAATGACCTCAATATCTATTCTTGTCTCAACATGTCTTGTCTGCCCGCCAACCTGGCGCCAGGAAAAACCCGCTGCCCGAGTCAATATCTATTCTTGTCCCAACTTGTCTTGTCTGCCCGCCAGCCCGGCGCCAGGGTTGCGACATAACACGCAATGATTACGTCATAGGGAAAAAACCCAAGTTGTCCGGTGCGATAGCTGCGGTAGGAGGAACATTTCCATGCATTTCGACAGACGCTACCAAACAAACAATTTTAGTAGACTTGTGACAGGGTAGTGGCCCCTAACTGTGGATTCCGAGGCCCCTGATTGTGCATAATTAGAGTACAGGTGTCTATTTTGAGAAACACAATGACTCCTCAAGGTGAATGGAGGTTATTGCTCGGTACGTCGCCCCCCCAGAAGGTAATGACCGGGGAAGGGGGGAAAAACCAGGATGAACAACCCCGGCTCTGAGGGAGGGGTGGGGAGGGAAAAGTGAAAGGCTGAGTTACAGAAGCCAGCGAGCCAGCTTGTGTCATTTAATATCGGGCATCCGGAGGAGAAAGACGTGGAGCGCGAGCCCCGGGTGGCTCTATGCTTCAGCAAATAAACTACAGCGCCCTAATTGATGAATAAAAACACCTCTATCCTACCAATAATAACTCCAACGCCTCTATCCTACCAATTAATTAATTAACAACCAACATGTCCGGCGTATGCCAGCAATAAATAAAAAAAAAAACTACAACACCTCTATCCTACCAATTAACAATATTTAATTAACGATAATTAATCAAAAATAACCAACATGTCCAGGGTTTGTAGGGGAGGGGCAGGAGGAAAAGGGGCGGGAGGGGTGGGAGCAGGGGGGCGGGAGGGGTGGGAGCAGGGGGGGGAGCAGGGGGCGGAATAACGGTAAAAAACACAGCTGTGACGTAGTGGGCCAGGTGGTCCTGCTAGACTACTAATATGTATACATTTTATATAATGTGCCACAATAAGTACGTAATTCAATTTTAATCTTCTAGTCTAAGTTGTAGACTCACACTGATGAGGAAGTTCAGCTGAATAGATATTAAAATATAATGAAATGAGTTAGAGTTTTATAAAGTAGTCTCTGAAGGTATTGTTTACTGACCACATGATTGTACCAAGTAATACGGCCCGTCATCTCAATATTACTAGCTCTCACAACGGGGGACGCGAGAACTACTACTATATGTTCAGCTCCTTGAACCACGCATCCACCGGTGTTAACACGTCAGACAATTGGATTGGTTGAAATGTTCACTATACATTCAAATGGGGCTCCGCACACCACTAACTAAGAATATGTTAATGTTCTATTTTTGAACCGACCGCACAGACCTATAGTCGGTTGATTGTCGGCGGGGAGATGTGAATCCCGTATCAGAGCATGGCTGCGCACACCGACTATAGCTAGATCTTACACATTTTTGTAGTAGTGTACGAGGCGCGCGCGCAGCCGCACGTGGTGTGTAACCTGTTGGTTCGAAGAGCTCTCAGACTGGGCGGGGTCTCTATATTATACTGGATGGACATTAGGCCCTGTGCCCCGAGCGACGTGCGTCATCCTTGCAGTCACGTCATGTGACGCTGCGTCTCAGCATTACTTTGATTCGATTGATGGAGTTCACATGGGACGTCAGGTCTGGCGTCAAGTTGGCGTCATCGGTGCGTCAAAACTAGTAACGTGGGTTTCTGCAAAACGCAGCGGTGACGCTACCGTTCAGCGTTCTGTCAGTCCCTGTGAAGACATAGAGCAGTGAACACGAACTGCACGCGTCATTGTGATGGTGATCAGTGTACAGTCAGAATGGAAGACGAAATAGACACAGAACTTTTTTATCATTGAGGTGCGGGAAGTCGTCCCTATAAGAATACCCAGACAGAAATAAAAAACAAGCAGCATGGATGGAGATATGCAAGATGCTATATCCAAATACTGATGAAATGGAAGCCATGATGCTAAAGCAACTTGGCGAGTTTTATCTCAATTTTCTTTTCTAATAATTTTTATGAATTGAGAAAACATATTTTCTATATACAGTGGAACTTTGTTTATAAGGATTAACTAGGACCATATGCCATCTGGATTATCTGTATTATCCGGAAGTTATAGTAAAAGTCAATTAAAATTATTTATTTTCACAATAACCATTTATAAAATACTTGAAACATCTCACAACCACTGTTCAATTATAAAATAATGAGTAGAGACCGAATGTTAGGCAAAACGCCAATACATTATTGTTACAGATATCATAAAGATGACTTATAAGTTCATGTCAGGGTATTAGAGTTGTGTACAGCAAAGATAAGTTTACCTATTTTTTCCGCTCGCGGAGTGTACTTATGACGGCCATGTCTTCAAACCGAGTGAGGCCAAGAGTCGCGTCTAAATAGACACACGTCGCTCGTGGGCACCGGGCCTAACATACGCATTGCCAAGGACCAAAGTGTGATGCTCAAGTTATTGTTTGCTTAGTTGTGGGGGCACAAATATAACGGTTTCCTTAAATGTTCTTATGCTAAACATGTCTTGGATTATTAAAGTGTTATTGTTTGAAATAGTGAAGTATTATACCAGACTTGCCTGAAGAAACATTTACATTCAAGGATAGACAATTCGGTCTTACAGCCAATACTTTACAAATACAAATAAAATCTTTTATATATTTAAATATGTAGCTATCATCCATGTTGTTTACATTCTGCCAAGACTACACTTATATATAAAGTTGGCTCTTAGCTTTTATATTGGTTTCAGAAACCATAGTGTATTGAAAGTTGGATAAATATAATGAATACGATATCTTAAAACTTGATTACATTTGTTTGAATGACAAACATTGTGAAGTTATCATAAAATCAAACGATCACTTGGGTTATAAGCTTTTAGAAAGTATTATTATACTACAATTTTTTTGAATGTTGGCTCATATCTTGTATATTGCTTTTAGTAACATATTTTGTTGAAAGTTCGATAACTATAATGAAACAGATTAGCTAGAAACTGTATTACATTTGTTTGAACGACATACTTCGTGTAGCAGTCCTACGTTCAAACGATCATTTAGGTTATAGGCTTGTAGGAAGTACGGTATCGGCTGGATCCTTATTTTATGAGGAATCCCAATCTTTAAGGCTTTATTTCCTACCAGAATACTATCATATCTTAGTATTTCGGTAGGATAAACGGTCATTTAGAACGTAAGTATAAATTTCCTTCTGGACGGTATTTTATCCTACCTAAATACTACGATAGGGTAGGATTATTATACGAGATAAAGCCTCCAAAATGAGCTTCCTTCAAAAATTATAGTAGGGCCTATAAATTAACTTGCATCAACTTAATTAAAGAAAAAACTCACCAGTTTCGAACATTGTTATGGTCTTCAAAGCTTTTACTAACACATTTAATTAATCTAACTAATCAAACATTGATGTATCTCACATATTCAATCAAATTATTGAACAATGTCAAAGTGCCACATTGCCTTGTACGGGTGTAAGTAAGAAAGAAAGAAAGAGATAGCCGAAAGTTTACTTCTCTCTTACACACTGGTAAGCAGACGAAAACTCGAAAACCTGAGTTAAAGATGTCCATCCAGTTTTATTATAGAGATCAATAGCCTAAGCCACAGACAAGGTATTTCCTGGTCTGTGGCCTAGGTTGGCCTAGGTCACAGACAAAGAAATAACAGATACACAGCCCCTAGATTAAAAATGTTGCACTCCTTTTCGAGGCTTTACTCCTTCAACGTTGGGATCGCTAGGTGCGACCCCCAGTGACTACAGCGCAATCAAGTGAGCATTTTGTAAACGACTCACTTTAAACTAGAATGTACTAGAAGGCAGATACAAAATATGAGCTCCTGTCGGCTGGCGGTCACCGAGAAAGCTTCAGGTAGCGCCCTCCTCCATCTCTAACCCCCCACACCCTCGTCATAAGTACCCTAATCCTGCCACACAAATAAGTTTACTCTGACTGCACATTACAAAGAAAACTTGAAACACAATGAACCTTTTTTTTTAAACTAAGGGACTGGCTGTCAACTGCAATTATTTATTAAGGAGCATTGAGAAGAATTGCAGACGTTTAGAAATACCAATTTATTTAACTAGTGGTTAGATATTTTCTAATATTGTTTTCAACAAAATGAGGCTGAAAGTTCTGACTAATTAAATAGTTTAAATTTTAATTATAAAATTATTTTTAAATGTATGATATCTTCTATAGAACCCCACAAATTGTGACCCTATCAAAACATGACTATTTGATAGAGGAAGGCTAGATACCATACCGCGTGGCCACCAATGCCGGTCTATAATATCTATTTGATGCTATGTATTTAAAATCATTAATGTGTACTTGAAATAATTTAAAAACTGGTAATTTCCCGGTGTAAAATAAAATTCCCACACTTAAGTAATTAAAGTTAAAACAAAAATATTGGGATGGTTTTAAATAGTTTTAAGGGTCTCTGTTATTTAAAATTGCGTAGTAAATACTAAAGTTAAATTATTGTATTTTGTGTGAGTACTGATCTTAAAAGTTAGCAAGCTTTCTTTTATGAATTACTAGCAATCCTGCACGACATTGTCCGTGACCCCTTGTGGCATAAGAATTATATATACATCCCTCCCCCCCATGGTACCCGCATCTCTGAAACGTAATTCTAAAACAGAAAATATTTTCTTCAAAAATTTGTTTAAAATATCACAATTAAAAAGATAATTGAAAATCTAAAAATCTTGCTCCAAGGTGCAATCTTCCTTTTATTATCATAAACTATGATGTAACATTGTGGCTAATAAAATACGGCTATAGGCTATTCTAGTCCATTAATTTATTGATGTCACTTTTCAGGGTAAACCGATTGTTGGTTACATAGATATTATTTTTATACGTGAGATACAAAATAAATAGGTATCTCAAAATGATTTACTATTTAACATATTTTGTTATTAAATGAATGGTTTTTAAATAGGAGCTAACGAATATGAAACCATACACATACAATTTTAACGTTTTTTATCATCACAAATTAAGATTATATACTTATTAGTTTTACCGTTCGATCTTTTAAATTTGCTGGCTATCTTGCATACAAGATAGAGCGGAAATTTCACTGTAAACTCTGCATGAAAACATTAACAAAATGTGATGCCAGCATGGAGTCATGGCATTATTATTAAATTATTCATAGGGCATATCTCAATAAAGGGCATGATGACTTAAGGAATCTCAAATCCCCTACAGATATGTTCACACACATTTCCTAGCAACATTTATTGAGCAATTTCCTTATGTGCAACACAAAGAAGGTATTGTACATATAATGTTAGGAAAAGCACTGAAGAAAATAAGGATAATATAGCCTCATTAACTGAGTCAATACAAAAAGCACAATCTATTTTGCATAAAGCCACCTCCTTAAAGTTAGAATCCACAATCACGTGTTGTGGACTGCAAAGGAGAATATTTAATGTTTAGGGAAACAGACGCAGGAATTATGGAACATATTACACCAATAATCTCATCTCATTGAGTGAAATTTGGAGAGTTGAGTACTTGTGACTTTAAGCTGATTTTGATCCCAATTAAATGTAATAAATTAACTGTGTTTTGACATATTTCTATGAATCTAGACTCTGGTCTCCAAATTAATATTTGTAGCGTGTTGCATTTTGAAACGTTGAAATAATGTAAGAATTTATAAGTAGTAGTATTGAATGATTGTGATCGTTTTACAAACAAAACCAGCTGTTCGGCTTAAGCTTTAGGTTAACAACTTTGGTTTTTAAATAGTAGGCTTGGATAGTAGATATGTTTCAATAAAACACTTTAGTTGTTAAAGTGTGTAAAAGCTCAAATATGCATCGGTTTCTAACTAAACAGTCTTCATAAAACTATAGAACTATAGTTGATAGGTTAAAAATAAATACAATATCCAAATAATTGGACATTATGACTGTATAAACTCAAAAACTTACATTAAGTTGCCAATGTAATATTTACTACTTCTTGCATCTTAAATTGTGATTATTTTACTCCATAGTGCCATTGAGCCTTTAGTTGAAAGTAGTTTTAAGAATGTCTAGAAATGTGTTTGCACCATTGAAGCGTATAAGACTATGATTTGTGCTCATCTTTACGTAAATAGACACTTTTTACTTTCTCTCGACACCTTTAAAAGAAAAGTACTTTGCTCGTAAGAAAGATCAAAATGTTGATAATTGTAAACCCTCCCTCCCCCCGAAACGGTGTTGGTTTTCGATGCCGTCTACCTGTATGTCTACATTCAGAACTAAAGCCGACATCATTTTACTGATCAGGCTAAAACTCAGTATATATGGTTTTATAAGGTTACCTCGAGGAGTTTTGGGAGTTAGATATCTTACCCTATAATTGAGGGTAGTTTAGTAAAGGTAAAAAAGAGAGAAAACAAGCTATCTCGAAATCCACTGTAACGATTTTTATTAAATTTCGTATATGGGTAATGTTTATTATCATAAGTTAATCATCCCATAAACATAAATTTAAGGGTAATTTACATAAGTAAGTATTGCCAATTTTAATCATATATTTGCAAGTATTTGAAACACGAAATAAATCAATATTGTAAGATTGTAACAAAATTAAAATTAAAAAAACCTTTAATTGAAATATATTTTTATAAAACCAATAGGGGGCTGTTCATAAATTACGTAAGGATATTTTTTCATTACTTTGACCCCTCTTACTCCCCAAATCTCCCTACTTAAGGAATTGTAAGATTTCTCGTTCCCTCCTCTCCCTGACTGATCTTACGTAATTTTCTTACAATTTGGTAAATTATATTATTTTATACAAAAGGGTTCGTGATGGGAAATTATAAAATATTTATCACAGTAAAATTAGGTTTAAAACAACATAAATAAATGACAGTTTATAGTTATGTATAGCTGTGTACGTCTATAGGCAATGATTCAGCGCCATCTGTCGTCGCTAGGTGCAACCTTTATGACTGCACATCTGTAAAAGTGTTTTTTTTTTTTTTTTTAGATTTGGTCTAACCATAAACGTTTATAAAATCCTTAGTTAAGATGGAATCTGCCCACCCCCACGAAAACTTAAGAAATTACTGATCACTCCCACCCAAAAAATCCTTACGTAATTCTTGAAAGGTCCCCAGTTTCCGAGCCATTGGCAAATATTTAAAAAAAAAAAATTAGGTCTCAGAAAACGGGAGTTTATAATTCGTCTTTTTGATGAAAATATGTAAAATCTGTAAAAACTGGATAATGAACCATACGTTTCTTTCATTTATGCCTCTTGGTGGAATGTGATGGCCATTTTTTCCATCATGTTTCTGTAAAAATGTATATTATCTGGTTTCACAAATATTACAAGTTTTAAGTAAATGTTTCCATTTTTAGACAGAATAGAGAGAAAGTCTATTTGGTGCACCAAACCATTTATTTATTGAGGTAGGTCTAGTTATTAGCCTTAATAATATGGACACAAGTTAATATTATACAACTTATAAATCTGTTTGTAGTTTCGTCTTAGTAGATACCAAAACTAATATCATAGAAGAACCATCTATTGAAAACATTTATCTAAGGTTAATTTCGGCCAAATAGTCCATTTCAACTGCTATTTAAAAATATATCTAAATATTAGAAGTATAAAGCACAAATATAAGGATGTATTATGTTTTCGCTCTTATATTAAACTAAATATTGTTTTAATAATATTAACATGAATCTGGATATACTGGGATGAGACATTATTGCTTTCAATTCCAAACTACAGGGCCAATTATGCCCGTAGAGACAATAAATTAGGTGGGGGAGTTTGTGGTTTTGTTAGAAGAGCTTAATGGTTTCAAACATGGACATTTGAAACTTTTAGTAAAGGTTCCTTATTGGCTATAGACCAGAGATAAGACAGAATTTTGTGAAATTCAACCACCTTTAAGAGATAAAAAAGGGCGTTCAAAAGTTTTTCAAAATCACTGAGCATGCATTTTTTGAACTAGTGGACATAGAGCCTTGAAATTTAAAATTAATGTTTCTGTATAGAAATGGGGAAAATATTTTTTAGTGTTTTTCAAATTTAATCACCTAAATGGTGTAAAAGAGGGAACAAGGGGCAATAAATTCTATGTCCTCCAATCAAGATGAAATTTGATATATGGAGGGTTATCGGGTCGCAGAATACTAATATGAAATTAATTTATGTACGGCAACCACACGATGATTCCCGAGGTGCGTTGGTAAAAATGTGTGTTCAAGACTACCAAAACTAATATAAATAAATACTTTACAGGATGATAGAATATTGAAATTGTGCAGACAACAAATGGGACCACTCCAAATAATTATAAAAGTATGAACAGTTTTGTTTAATAAGTGCGACTCTGGGACATATGGAAGGGGTATAAACAGAATAAAACCTTTTATGTGTACTAGAATACTTAAATTTGATAGTCGTTTAGGAGGACAACTCCAAATAACCAAATAAGTCTTAAATATTGAAATTTCTAAATGATAGTTATAAAAATGAGCTGAAATATTTACAAAACTTATAGAAACAACTAATTCCCAGTGTGGCAGAAAATTGAAATGTATAAGTAAATTAAAGGGACATGTAAAATTACTATAAGTCTGTACATTTTTAATTTTAAATGGGACCCCGGCAGGCAGGGGGGGGGGGAGGGGGATAGATGAGGGGTTATAAAAATAAAAACAACTTTTAGCTGTGATAGAATATTTAAATTTGGCAAGTAGGTAGAGTGAACTTTCAAAATAACCAAATAAATCTTAATATTTGAAATTAAAACTGGAAGTTGAAGAAGTGGTAGGGGAAGGGAGCAGGCTCAACATTTACAAAAACTAATAAATTCAACTACATTCTGTGTGGTAGAAAACTTAAATTCTTAGGTATACGGACCACTCCAAGTAAACAAAAAAATATGAAATTTTTTAACTTTAGCTATGGAAAATGGGGGAGGGGGAAGCTATAGCTAGAAATAGCTTTTGAGATGAGGTTAGAAATTAAAATTTGAAAGACAGGTAGAAATAAAACTCCAGATATCCAAATGAATGTTATAATTTAATATTTTTCAAAGGGGTTTGGAAAAGTGGGTTGACTTCTAATACTTATAAAAGTATTAGAAACAACCTCTTCTCAGTGTGGTATAAAAATAAAATTCTCCACATAGTCAAAGATACCACTCCAAAAACTATAAGAGTCCAAATTTTTTAAAGTTTATAATAGGAGTCCATAAAAAAGGGGGGAGTTTAAGAAAGATTAAGTATGGTAGAAAATCTAAATTTTGCATGCTGGTAGAGGTACGTACGGCTTCAGATAACCAAATAAGTCTTAAATGGATAAACTACTTTTATGTGTGATATAAAACTGGAATTCGTCAAGCAGAGATAGGGACCACACAAATTAACTATAAAGTCTGAACATTTTAAATTTCAAAATGAGAATACGGGAAATAGGGATGGAGGAGGTTGGGGGATAGGGGTGTACTAGTAGGAGGTAGAAAATTTAAATTTGTCAGGGATGTAGAGGGATAACTTCAAATAACCACAAATACATTTTAAATATTAGTTATTTCTAAGGAGGCTGGTGATATAGAGGGTCTCAAATTTTTTAAACATAAAATACTAAACTACTTCTTCAAGTGTTAGATGATTGACATAAGTCAGGTGGGCTTAAAGACCAACTCAAACAGTACCAAGGGCTGAATTATTACCTTTCAAAATGAAGGCTTGGAAAATAGGGAGTGAAGGTCCCCTCAAAATATTTACAAAGCTATATAAATACAATTTTTGTAAAGAAATAAGCTTGAAATTTCGCCATGTAATTTAATAATAAAACAGGTTTGAGTAGCTAGACGGGGATACATTGTTCACGTTAATTCATTAAAAAAAAAGCTTATCTAATGCCGGTATGCGCATGACAATATTATAACAACTGTTTACATCACCAAATGAAGAAAATTAAACTATATCTTTCTACTGGAGCGATATATAATTTTTTGCCAAAAAAATTGATGAAAAATACTGCAAATACATTGGCATTTTCTCGCGTTTCGTACATTATTGAACAAGTGGAATTTCAAAATTGAAGCCCAAGTAATGGTAGCGCTTAAAATGTATACAACCAAAATATAACATTCTTTATGATGTGGTTAGGTTGACATTTGGTAGCCATGGAAAATATCATATAAAATAACCAAATAAGTCTTAAAATTTCAAATTAGAATAATTGTGGAAGCTAAGGAGGGTGAGGGTGACAGAGGGTTTGTAAATTATAGTAAATTGCCATCTTTCCAAAGAAAATATAATTTTATGCATGAAAGAATATTTAAATTTGCCCATTTGATAAAACACATAACCATAAAAGTTAGAAAGTTTGGAATTCAAAAATTTACTGCTGGGAAATTGGAGGGGCCTCTAAAATTTCCTAAGCTATAAAAACCCAATATGTTCCAAATGCGGGTACACTATATACTCATTAAACCTCCCTCATCCCTAACACAATAGCGTAATTAGTAGCACATAAGCGTATAACTCGAACGAATACTAAGGCACGATGCTAACCAAAATAACAAAATAGAAAATGTGATTGATGTTGAACACACAAAAAATCTATTTTCTAAAATGCTCTTTTTATAAAAATTGGGCTGTAGTAAGACATTTGGAACATTAAATTTGTAAAGGCAGAGGAAAAAAGTTTATACTAAAAGTAAATCAACACACAAACTAAAGCCTATCTTAAAGTGGATACATTAGATTTACAAATACATAGCTGTTATCGCATACCTAGGAGCGACATAACAATTAAAATAAACACATCCAAGTGACATAACTTGGTGAGCATTATTCTCTTTGGATAATAATGATGCTTCATAGTTAATATGTTTCTGTAAAATAGTATATTATTTAATTTATGTTCGTTGGTGAAATGTGATGCTTTTTTTCAAACATGTTTTTATGAACGTGCTTAGGTAAAGTTTGCATTGTCATTGGAGTACGACGGCCGCCCTGCGATTGCGCTCGTTTGTGCACTCAGATAATAAACTAGATATTTTCCTCCTAAGATTTTTTATTTATTAATTGCAATAACTGAGTTGTGATTGCCATGGTTAGCTTAGGATTGTACACGAAGTAACTTTCAAAATTATGACAGCTGGACCAATAAAGTAAGGATGTTATAGCTAAATACGTCAAAGCTCGATTTAGTACATTACGAAATCAAAGAGACTAGAGTATTATGAAATATATCAATTTCCAAATTATTTTGACACACATTTTAATCAAATTTCTGTTAAATCTTATTACTGTATTGATTTTTAATGATATTGATTATAATTTTAGTTTCAAACATATCCAAACTAAATAATCAGATTTTTTTTTCACTACTTTAGTAGATAATTTTTATACCAAACACTTAATAACTATAGTTGTGATTGGGTAAAATTAAGAGTATTTTTTTCATATACTTTGTATTGTCAACAATTTTACTCACTTTACTAAACGCTTTTATGGTGATATAAATATTTATTTTTTAATAAAAACTGAAATTATTAATTGTATGACAATATTGTTATAGTATAGTGAAATAATCTTATACTGAGAGAGTTTTCAGTTTAAATTTTTTAAATATTTATTTCTATTCCTCTTTACTAAAATAATAAGAGATATTTAATTTTCCATACAGACACGAGAAGGTGTTGGACAATTGTAATTGGACAAAACATTATGAGCTTTTTGTTGTGCAATCCTAACGCGCGTTTAGGGAGATAAGCTTCATTTTCAGACTTGATTTTATTATAAACTGATTTAAAACCGATTTGTTAACTTTCATTGCACATTAATATAAAATAATACTGAAACTTAGTACCCTTTCGAGTTATACGCTTATGGGTTAGGATTTGAGAAGGTTAGATATAGAGGACGTGAACCCACATTTTCGCGGAGGGAGAGTGGAAAACAATTTAGGGAAAACGACCCCAGTTCAACTGAGCGAGATTCTAACCTAGGTCTCCCCGTCCTCGGCAGTTTAGCTCAACATGAAATTAGTGCGTTAGCTAACTATGCCACCAAGGTGGGCATTAGTATAAGATAATGTTGAATATAATCATTCCAGTGTTTAAAATAAGGGGGTTTTACCGATACCAAATATATACTTAGGAAACTCTTTCCATTGTACGTTCCATGCTTTTAACTTTTTATTTTAGTTAATAAAGTAGCATATCACTTATGTACTTTGTTTATATTAATTTGACAACATGTAAAAATAAATGCAACCTTTACAACTTAAGTATTTAATTTTAATTACTGATATATTTTTTGTGCTATGTCTTAATTCTCACTACAGCTATCCGCGTATTTACTCCTAAGGATAAAGAATGAGGAAGGTAAAACGTTTGGGAAATGTGCCCGTATTATAAGCATATTAGGAAAAAACACTCTCAGTACACTCCATCGGGATTCGAACACTGATACCCTAGTTATTTGCAGTCCAGTCTAACGAAGAAGGGAATCCTAAAGAATGGTGACCGCAGAAGCTGGTCACAAAATATTTAATAATTCATTTACAAGTGCATTTCCAAGACTAGTGTCTCTTACGTTTAAACTGTAGAAGTACTGGCATTGTATATTTGAGTCCAACACTCAATTGTTTGAAAAGTTTCGGTCAATGAAAGGGGGGTGAGGCGGGGCTAAGGGACTACCGCTACCTGGACTATTGTACTCGGAGAGACAGCAATTCTTAGCTTGTCTTTCTCACGAGGAACATTTTGCTATAGAGAGTTGTTTTAAAGAATTCTCACTTGGAAGCGCTGTTATCACTGGGTATTTTAAGTTCTACCTGACTCGAGGAGCGCAACAAATCTCCCGTAAGGCTGTGTATCTGTTATTTCTTTGTCTGTGGCCTAGGTACAATATACGTGAATGCGTCTTCTTTCTGGGAAGTATATCCTAAAAAAATATTAAACCACCCTTTTAATAAACGCTGACTGTTCATAAAGTGAACACAATACTTCCGATCAATGGTCTTTATGTGATTTAGTATAAATATCGCTGAACATCTCAATCTTTAGAAATGCACCAACACTCACTCTTCCATGGCACGTTTAAAAAACTACAGCCACCGACCAACTGACGATGAACGGTTGCCTGTGTGTCGTGTGCGGCTGCTATTTATAAGTTCAGACACCTGGCAGACTGTGTGTTGTGTGCGGCTGCTATTTGTCGGCTCAGACACCTGGCAGACTGTGTGTCGTGTGCGGCTGCTATTTATAAGTTCAGACACCTGGCAGACTGTGTGTCGTGTGCGGCTGCCCTTAGAGTTAGAGGAATTAATATTTAAACTTACATTTGTTACGAACACTGTAATTTATACAAATATTTTGCAAAGAATGTTGAATATAATCCTCGGACACGAGAATTGAACCTTGGACTGCCACCACTGAGCTTACCTTTCCATTTGTTGCCCAATCAATACTCAGTGTTTTAATTGTGACCTCATCTATGGCTGTGCTCCTGGGGTAAGATTCCCTCGGTGTGACCACAGACCCGCGTGGTGAGTCACAGACGTGGGGTGATGAGTCACATGCAAGGTGTGTTAAGTCACAGACGTGGTGTGGTGAGTCGCAGACGTGGGGTGGTGAGTCACAGACGTAACGTGGTGAGTCACATACGTGACGTGATGAGTCACATGAATGGTGTGTTAAATCACAGACGTGGTGTGGTGAGTCACAGACGTGGAGTAGTGAGTCACATACGTGGGGTGGCGAGTTACAGACGTGGCGTGGTGAGTCACAGGCGTGGCGTGTTAAGTCGCAGACGTGGTGTGGTGAGTTACAGACGGGACGTGGTGAGTCACATACGTAGTGTGGTGAGTTACAGACGTGGGGTGGCGAGATACAGACGGGGTGTGGTAAGTCGCAGACGTGGTGTGGTGAGTCACAGGCGTGGAGTGTTAAGTCGCAGACGTGGTGTGGTGAGTTACAGACGGGGCGTGGTGAGTCGCAGACGTGGTGTGGTGAGTTACTGATGTGGTGTGGTGAGTCGCAGAGTGGGGTGATGAGTTACAGACGTGTTTCCCTAGATGCGTATCTTGGCCGCTAGTCGTGGGTAATTTTATGTGTAGTAGGCCAACTGATCATTTCTTTGTTCCGTGCTATTTTTTTATTTTGGAATAGTGTGGATGTCAAAAATTGATGGGTGCTTTTCCACCTCTTTAAATAAATTTTCGTCCTCTTCTATGGATAAATTTTGAAACATTTTCAAAACCAGCCCAATCAAACATAAACTGTGAAACAGACTGAGACGATCCCCCCTCCCCCAATATTTAAATGTCCCTAAATTGTAAGCACCACCTTAATTATCATCACTGTACGCTTAGACCGACTTGGAGCTAGGATTTCCACGAATAGTGCGGTTCCCTTGAACAATCTATATTTTTAAGTATTTGTTGTAAACAACTTGTATTTTTTCCTGTGTTCTACATGACCATCCATATTTGTTCTGTTGGATTTTAGTGATGTGCACATTTTGGTTCCCAAAGTTTTTTTTTACTCTTATTAAACTATCTAGTTTGTATAATTTCCTTGTCTGTGGCCGGTCTGTCCCCCCTGGATGTCTCAGAATAATTCCTGTCACTTTGCCCAAGCCCCGAGGCGGATGATGTTGATGGACGGGGCAGATGTATACTAGCCTTGAGGGGATCAATCCTGGGACCACAGTAGAAGTCTTATCAAGAATGTTGAACCAGGCCCCAATACATGTCCCTTTGAAGTTACAATTAATCGGAGATCTCGGTAGGTAGCCCTTACCACGTACTAACATCGGCTGGAGTCGAACCCATTATGTGACCCCAGAACCCAGTATCACCTGAACTGGTCAACTCTCTCCCCCATTTTCGAACACGCTACCAGAAGGTAAAGTCTGATCTCGAAGCAGTGTGAACGCAGACGCAATGTAGAGACGCTGGGCACGCAATCTGGCCGTCAGTCGCAATCGCCTCGAAATAACTGGTCGCACTATGGAAACCAGTTCGGTCGCATACACGAGACACGCCGAGGAAATCCTACCTTTACAGGTGGAAGAGAGCTAACGTTCTCATTCAGACTGTCTTCTACAATGAGACATGTGGGACAAAGAACACAATAGCAACTTACATATAGCTAACAACCTCATTCAGACTGTCTTCTACAATGAAACATGGGGGACAAAGAACACAATAGCAACTTATATATAGCTAACAACCTCATTCAGACTGTCTTCTACAATGAGAAATGTGGGACAAAGAACACAATAGCAACCTAGCTAACAACCTCATTCAGACTGTCTTCTACAATGAGACATGTGGGACAAAGAACACAATAGCAACCTATATATAGCTAACAACCTCATTCAGACTGTCTTCTACAATGAGACATGTGGGACAAAGAACACAATAGCAACCTATATATAGCTAACAACCTCATTCAGACTGTCTTCTACAATGAGACATGTGGGACAAAGAACACAATAGCAACCTATATATAGCTAACAACCTCATTCAGACTGTCTTCTACAATGAAACATGTGGGACAAAGAACACAATAGCAACCTATATATAGCTAACAACCTCATTCAGACTGTCTTCTACAATGAAACATGGGGGACAAAGAACACAATAGCAACCTATATATAGCTAACAACCTCATTCAGACTGTCTTCTACAATGAGACATGTGGGACAAAGAACACAATAGCAACTATATATAGCTAACAACCTCATTCAGACTGTCTTCTACAATGATACATATGGGACAAAGAACACAATAGCAACCTATATATAGCTAACAACCTCATTCAGACTGTCTTCTATAATGAGACATATGGGACAAAGAACACAATAGCAACCTATATATAGCTAACAACTCATTCAGACTGTCTTCTACAATGAGACTATGGGACAAAGAACACAATAGCAACCTATATATAGCTAACAACCTCATTCAGACTGTCTTCTACAATGAGACATGTGGGACAAAGAACACAATAGCAACTATATATAGCTAACAACCTCATTCAGACTGTCTTCTACAATGAGACATGGGGACAAAGAACACAATAGCAACCTATATATAGCTAACAACCTCATTCAGACTGTCTTCTACAATGAGACATATGGGACAAAGAACACAATAGCAACCTATATAGCTAACAACCTATTCAGACTGTCTTCTACAATGAGACATGTGGGACAAAGAACACAATAGCAACCTATATATAGCTAACAACCTCATTCAGACTGTCTTCTACAATGAACATGGGGACAAAGAACACAATAGCAACCTATATATAGCTAACAACCTCATTCAGACTGTCTTCTACAATGAGACATGTGGGACAAAGAACACAATTAGCAACCTATATATAGCTAACAACCTCATTCAGACTGTCTTCTAAATGAGACATATGGGACAAAGAACACAATAGCAACCTATATATAGCTAACAACCTATTCAGACTGTCTTCTACAATGAAACATGGGGGACAAAGAACACAATAGCAACCTATATATAGCTAACAACCTTATTCAGACTGTCTTCTACAAGGAGACATGTGGGACAAAGAACACAATAGCAACCTATATATAGCTAACAACCTCATTCAGACTGTCTTCTATAATGAGACATATGGGACAAAGAACACAATAGCAACCTATATATAGCTAACAACCTTATTCAGACTGTCTTCTAAATGAGACATGGGGACAAAGAACACAATAGCAACCTATATATAGCTAACAACCTCTATTCAGACTGTCTTCTACAATGAAACATGGGGGACAAAGAACACAATAGCAACCTATATATAGCTAACAACCTTATTCAGACTGTCTTCTACAATGAGACATGTGGGACAAAGAACACAATAGCAACCTATATATAGCTAACAACCTTATTCAGACTGTCTTCTAAATGAGACATGTGGGACAAAGACAAAGAACACAATAGCAACCTATATATAGCTAACAAACCTTATTCAGACTGTCTTCTACAATGAGACATGTGGGACAAAGAACACAATAGCAACTTATATATAGCTAACAACCTCATTCAGACTGTCTTCTACAATGAACATGTGGGACAAAGAACACAATAGCAACCTATATATAGCTAACAACCTCATTCAGACTGTCTTCTACAATGAGACATATGGGACAAAGAACACAATAGCAACCTATATATAGCTAACAACCTCATTCAGACTGTCTTCTACAATGAGACATTGGGACAAAGAACACAATAGCAACCTATATATAGCTAACAACCTTTCAGACTGTCTTCTACAATGAGACATGTGGGACAAAGACACAATAGCAACCTTATATATAGCTAACAACCTCATTCAGACTGTCTTCTACAATGAGACATGTGGGACAAAGAACACAATAGCAACCTATATATAGCTAACAACCTCATTCAGACTGTCTTCTACAATGAGACATATGGGACAAAGAACACAATAGCAACCTATATATAGCTAACAACCTATTCAGACTGTCTTCTACAATGAGACATGTGGGACAAAGAACACAATAGCAACCTATATATAGCTAACAACCTCATTCAGACTGTCTTCTACAATGAGACATGTGGGACAAAGAACACAATAGCAACCTATATATAGCTAACAACCTCATTCAGACTGTCTTCTACAATGAGACATGTGGGACAAAGAACACAATAGCAACCTATATATAGCTAACAACCTTCATTCAGACTGTCTTCTTACATGAGACATGTGGGACAAAGAACACAATAGCAACCTATATATAGCTAACAACCTCATTCAGACTGTCTTCTACAATGAAACATGGGGACAAAGAACACAATAGCAACTATATATAGCTAACAACCTTATTCAGACTGTCTTCTACAATGAGACATGTGGGACAAAGAACACAATAGCAACTATATATAGCTAACAACCTCATTCAGACTGTCTTCTACAATGAGACATGTGGGACAAAGAACACAATAGCAACTATATATAGCTAACAACCTCATTCAGACTGTCTTCTACAATGAGACATTGGGACAAAGAACACAATAGCAACCTATATATAGCTAACAACCTCATTCAGACTGTCTTCTACAATGAAACATGGGGACAAAGAACACAATAGCAACTATATATAGCTAACAACCTCATTCAGACTGTCTTCTACAATGAGACATGTGGGACAAAGAACACAATAGCAACCTATATATAGCTAACAACCTCATTCAGACTGTCTTCTACAATGAGACATGGGGACAAAGAACACAATAGCAACCTATATATAGCTAACAACCTTTCAGACTGTTCTACATGAGACATATGGGACAAAGAAACATAGAACTATATATAGCTAACAACTATTCAGACTGTCTTTACAATGAGACATGTGGACAAGAACACAATAGCAACTTATATATAGCTAACAACCTCATTCAGACTGTCTTCTACAATGAGACATGTGGGACAAAGAACACAATAGCAACTTATATATAGATAACAACCTCATTCATACTGTCTTCTACAATGAGATATGTGGGACAGAGAGCACAGTACCTACCTATATATAGCTAACAACCTCATTCAGACTGTCATCTACAATGAGACATGTGGGACAAAGAACACAATAGCAACCTATATATAGCTAACAACCTCATTCAGACTGTCTTCTACAATGAGACATGTGGGACAAAGAACACAATAGCAACTTATATATAGCTAACAACCTCATTCAGACTGTCTTCTACAATGAGATATGTGGGACAGAGAGAAACCAGTTACCTACCTATATATAGCTAACAACCTCATTCAGACTGTCTTCTACAATGAGACATGTGGGACAAAGAACACAATAGCAACCTATATATAGCTAACAACCTCATTCAGACTGTCTTCTACAATGAGACATGTGGGACAAAGAACACAATAGCAACCTATATATAGCTAACAACTCATTCAGACTGTCTTCTACAATGAGACATGTGGGACAAAGAACACAATAGCAACCTATATATAGCTAACAACCTCATTCAGACTGTCTTCTACAATGAGACATGTGGGACAAAGAACACAATAGCAACCTATATATAGCTAACAACCTTATTCAGACTGTCATCTTCAATGAGACATATGGGACAAAGAACACAATAGCAACCTATATATAGCTAACAACCTCATTCAGACTGTCTTCTACAATGAGACATGTGGGACAAAGAACACAATAGCAACCTATATATAGCTAACAACCTCATTCAGACTGTCTTCTACAATGAGACATGTGGGACAAAGAACACAATAGCAACCTATATATAGCTAACAACCTCATTCAGACTGTCTTCTACAATGAGACATGTGGGACAAAGAACACAATAGCAACCTATATATAGCTAACAACCTCATTCAGACTGTCATCTACAATGAGACATATGGGACAAAGAACACAATAGCAACCTATATATAGCTAACAACCTCATTCAGACTGTCTTCTACAATGAGACATGTGGGACAAAGAACACAATAGCAACCTATATATAGCTAACAACCTCATTCAAACTGTCTTCTACAATGAGACATGTGGGACAAAGAACACAATAGCAACCTATATATAGCTAACAACCTCATTCAGACTGTCTTCTACAATGAGACATGTGGGACAAAGAACACAATAGCAACCTATATATAGCTAACAACCTCATTCAGACTGTCATCTACAATGAGACATATGGGACAAAGAACACAATAGCAACCTATATATATAGCTAACAACCTCATTCAGACTGTCTTCTACAATGAGACATGTGGGACAAAGAACACAATAGCAACCTATATATAGCTAACAACCTCATTCAGACTGTCTTCTACAATGAGACATGTGGGACAAAGAACACAATAGCAACCTATATATAGCTAATAACCTCATTCAGACTGTCTTCTACAATGAGACATGTGGGACAAAGAACACAATAGCAACCTATATATAGCTAACAACCTCATTCAGACTGTCTTCTACAATGAGAAATGTGGGACAAAGAACACAATAGCAACCTATATATAGCTAATAACCTCATTCAGACTGTCTTCTACAATGAGACATGTGGGACAAAGAACACAATAGCAACCTATATATAGCTAACAACCTCATTCAGACTGTCTTCTATAATGAGATATGTGGGACAAAGAACACAATAGCAACCTATATAATGCTAACAACCTCATTCAGACTGTCTTCTACAATGAGACATGTGGGACAAAGAACACAATAGCAACCTATATAGCTCATAATATAATTTTATATTTTTATTCACTCAAAACAGCATGACAAATTATTCGAAAGAAATATTTATTCCCCAATATGTTCCCCCTGCTATGCTCTAGGGCGGTGATAAATTTAAGGTGGGAAGGTGATTTTAGGGCAATTACCTCGACCACCCCAAAAACTCTAATTCTCCATTGTAGATGCCTATTCTTGGAGTTTTTCAAAAACGAAGTTGATAAAAAACTGTTTCATACGACCATGGACCAAGATCTTCTAAGATATTTTCCCTTACTCATCATGTAAAGTGATATACTTCATAAAATAACTTTAAAGATTTTATGGACAAGTTTGCTGCAAAGAACGCAAATAAAGTTTGTATTTGACGAACATTTTAGGAAGTCTTTATGTAGCCTACTTATTTTATTTTGATCTAATTACATTTAGGTAAGATCAAACAGTTTCTTCACTTTTACCTTTACTGAGACACGCTATCATGTAATTTACATGAGTTTATGGACACCAATAGTGTTTGCCGTCCCGTGACCCCTACATACGTAAATCCAGTACAGCTCCATGGAACTAGGAGCACGAAAGCTAATCGCCGCACTTAATAAAGTATGGCACTTAATCTTATCTATCCACTTAATCTCATTACGCCTTATTCCTATCTCAAGCCAGTTCTATCCAATTCACTTTATTACAACCTATCCCTAACTTGAACTAGTTCTATCCAGTCCACCTCATTACACCCTATCTCTTTCAGGTCCACTCTAATGTTTATCTTCCCAACCGCGTCCAAGCCTTCCCATTGGCATTTCCACACAATATTTTGAACACGGTTCTATATTACTTCCATTCGCGTTGCTTGTCCTGCCCAACGTTGTTTACAATGTCTTGATGGGTACAGGGTATGTAACTAATCATTATGTAACCTCCTATGTTAGAACCTTATAGTTCTATAAATTTCATCTCAAGATTATACATTTACAACTAACACTGACTATTTCGAAACACTTGATTGTGTTGAACCTTCTCGAAGACGCTCATTCGAGACCTCGAGTTACATTAGAATGTGTTTGTCTTTGACCCACTCCTAACGGTGATGTAACCGCACAGATCTCCATTGGCAAGGCTCTACAATATTAAGCCACAGAGAGGTTCTTCATACAACCACACTAAGATTCACATCATACAACATTATATGTGTATTATGTGTTTTCATTTACAACATCTGTTTTAAACCACAATCGGACAATCAGAACAAAAAAATGGTGATGAGATGTTCTTCAAACCTTTCATGTCTTATTATATACAAATAACTACAAGATATTTTGACGGTGAAGAACGGTTAAGTTTCAAATCTTCAATGTTATATATACCTCCTCTATGTTCTGTTTGCTCTACTGGTGTAAAGAAGCGACTTTTGATCAAATATCTGTACAATATTAGATTAAATAGACATATCTAGTCCCTCAACAGTTTGTTATTATTTATTGGTCCTTATGATCAAACGTCATATTTCTAAAGATGATATTTGAGGAAATTATATAATACTTCTCTATCAGTTCTTTATTCATTTAACCCACACAGGGTACATATATCAATAACACGCCACACAGTTTAACTGTATCAATAAACCCCACACATTTTACCTTATCGATAACAATCCACACAGTTTATCTGTATCAATAACACCCACACAGTTTATCTGTATAAATAAACCCCACACAGGGTACATATATCATAAAACACCCACACAGTTTAACTGTATCAATAACACCACACATTTTACCTATATCGATAACACCCCACCAGTTTATCTGTATCAATAACACCCACACGTTTACTGTATCAATAACCCCTTACAGTTACTGTATCGTAACACCTACACAGTTTACCTATTCGATAATCCCAACACAGTTTAACTTATCATAACACCACACAGTTTAACTGTATCAATCACCCAACACATTTTCTATCAATCGATAACCCCACACAGTTTATCTGTATCAATAACCCCACACAGGGTACATATATCATAACCCACACAGTTTCCTTTATCAATGAACACCCCACCTGTTTACATATATCAATAACACCCCAGTTTACTGTATCAATAACACCCAACGGTATATATCATAACCCACACATTTTACCTGTATCAATAAACACCACAGTTTCCTGTATCGATAACGCCACACAGTTTAACTATATCATAACAGCCACACAGTTTACCTGTATCAATAACCCCACAAGTTTACCTATATCGATAACACCACAAGTTTACTGTATCATAACACCACACAGTTTACTTATCAATAACAACAGTTACTATATCAATAACCCACACAGTTTACCTGTATCAATTAACACCCACACAAGTCATATATCAATAAACAACGTTACTGTATCAATAACACCCCACACATGGTACTTATTATCAATACACATCTCCAACAGTTTACCTGTATCGATAACCCCACACAGTTTATCTATATGCAATAAACGCCCATCAGTTTACTATGTATCAATACACCCCACAGTTTACCTATATCGTTAACACCCAACAGTTATCTGTATCAATAAACACCACACAGTTTACCTTATCAATAACACCCACACAGTTTAGTTGTATCATAAACCCAACAGTTTACCTTATCGATAACACCCCACAAGTTTACCTATATCAATAACACCCCACACAGTTTACTGTATCAATAAACCCCACACAGTTTACCTATATCAATAACACCCCACAAGTTTACCTGTATCAATAACACCCCAACAGTTTACCTATATCGATAACACCCACACAGTTTACCTATATCGATAACACCCACACAGTTTACCTTATCAATAACACCCACACAGTTTACTATATCGATAACACCCACACAGTTTACCTTATCAATAACACCCCACAGTTTAGCTGTATCAATAACACCCCACACAGTTTACCTTATCGAATAACACCCCACACAGTTTACCTTATTCAATAACACCCCACACAGTTTACTGTATCAATAACACCCCACACAGTTTACTGTATCAATAACACCCCACACAGTTTATCTGTATCAATAACACCCCACACAGTTTACCTATATCATAACACCCCACACAGTTTATCTTATCAATAACACCCCACACAGTTTACCTGTATCAATAACACCCCACACAGTTTACTTATCAATAACACCCCACACAGTTTACCTGTATCAATAACACCCCACACAGGTTACTATATCAATAACACCCCACACAGTTTACCTGTATCAATAACACCCCACACAGTTTATCTATATCAATAACCCCCACACAGTTTACCTGTATCAATAACACCCACACAGTTTATCTGTATCAATAACACCCCACACAGTTTACTGTATCAATAACACCCCACAAGTTTATCTGTATCAATAACACCCCACACAGTTTACCTGTATCAATAACACCCACTACAGTTTACCTGTATCGATAACACCCACACAGTTTACTATATCGATTAAACCCCACACAGTTTACTATATCAATAACACGTCATACAGTTTAACTGTATCAATAACACCCCAACATTTTACGTATATCGATAAAACACCCCAAAAGTTTATCTGTATCAATAACACCCACACAGTTTATCTGTATCAATAACACCCCACACAGGGTTACATATATCAATAACACGCCACACAGTTTAACTGTATCAATAACACCCCACACATTTTACCTATATCGATAACAATCCCACACAGTTTATCTGTATCAATAACACCCCACACAGTTTATCTGTATCAATAACACCCCACACAGGGTACATATATCAATAACACGCCACACAGTTTAACTGTATCAATAACACCCCACACATTTTACCTATATCGATAACACCCACACAGTTTATCTGTATCAATAACACCCCACACAGTTTACCTGTATCAATAACACCCCTTACAGTTTACCTGTATCGATAACACCCTACACAGTTTACTATATCGATAATACCCCACACAGTTTACCTATATCAATAACACGCCACACAGTTTAACTGTATCATAACACCCCACACATTTTACTATATCGATAAACACCCCACACAGTTTATCTGTATCAATAACACCCACACAGGGTACATATATCAATAACACCCCACACAGTTTACTTTATCAATAACACCCCACACGTTTACATATATCAATAACACCCCACACAGTTTACCTGTATCAATAACACCCCACACAGGGTACATATATCAATAACACCCCACACATTTTACCTGTATCAATAACACCCCACACAGTTTACCTGTATCGATAACGCCCCACACAGTTTAACTATATCAATAACACGCCACACAGTTTACCTGTATCAATAACACCCCACACAGTTTACCTATATCGATAACACCCCACACAGTTTATCTGTATCAATAACACCCCACACAGTTTACCTGTATCAATAACACCCCACACTGTTTACATATATCAATAACACCCCACACAGTTTACCTGTATCAATAACACCCCACACAAGGTACATATATCAATAACACCCCACACAGTTTACCTGTATCAATAACACCCCACACAGGGTACATATATCAATAACACCCCAAACAGTTTACCTGTATCGATAACGCCCCACACAGTTTATCTATATCAATAACACGCCACACAGTTTACTTGTATCAATAACACCCCACAGAGTTTACCTATATCGATAACACCCCACACAGTTTATCTGTATCAATAACACCCCACACAGTTTACCTGTATCAATAACACCCCACACAGTTTAGTTGTATCAATAACACCCCACACAGTTTACCTATATCGATAACACCCCACAAAGTTTACCTATATCAATAACACCCCACACAGTTTAGCTGTACCAATAACACCCCACACAGTTTACCTATATCAATAACACCCCACAGAGTTTACCTGTATCAATAACACCCCACACAGTTTACCTATATCGATAACACCCCACACAGTTTACCTATATCGATAACACCCCACACAGTTTACCTGTATCAATAACACCCCACACAGTTTACCTATATCGATAACACCCCACACAGTTTACCTATATCAATAACACCCCACACAGTTTAGCTGTATCAATAACACCCACACAGTTTACCTATATCGATAACACCCCACACAGTTTACCTATATCAATAACACCCCACACAGTTTAGCTGTATCAATAACACCCCACACAGTTTACCTGTATCAATAACACCCACACAGTTTATCTGTATCAATAACACCCCACACAGTTTACCTATATCGATAACACCCCACACAGTTTATCTGTATCAATAACACCCCACACAGTTTACCTGTATCAATAACACCCCACACTGTTTACATATATCAATAACACCCCACACAGTTTACCTGTATCAATAACACCCCACACAGGGTACATATATCAATAACACCCCACACAGTTTACCTGTATCAATAACACCCCACACAGTTTATCTATATCAATAACACCCCACATAGTTTACCTGTAACAATAACACCCCACACAGTTTATCTGTATCAATAACACCCCACACAGTTTACCTGTATCAATAACACCCCACACAATTTATCTGTATCAATAACACCCCACACAGTTTACCTGTATCAATAACACCCCACACAGTTTACCTGTATCAATAACACCCCACACAGTTTATCTATATCAATAACACACCACATAGTTTAATTGTAACAATAACACCCCACACAGTTTACCTATATCGATAACACCCCACATAGTTTATCTGTATCAATAACACCCCACACAATTTATCTGTATCAATAACACCCAACACTGTTTACATATATCAATAACATCCCACAAAGTTTACCTATATCAATAACACCCCACACAGTTTAGCTGTATCATTAACACCCCACACAGTTTACCTGTATCAATAACACCCCACACAGTTTATCTATATCAATAACACACCACATAGTTTACCTGTAACAATAACACCCCACACAGTGTACCTATATCGATAACACCCCACACAGTTTATCTGTATCAATAACACCCCACACTGTTTACCTATATCAATAACACCCCACACAGTTTAGCTGTATCAATAACACCCCACACAGTTTACCTATATCGATAACACCCCACACAGTTTATCTGTATCAATAACACCCCACACAGTTTACCTGTATCAATAACACCCCACACAGTTTACCTATATCGATAACACCCCACACAGTTTATCTGTATCAATAACACCCCACACAGTTTACCTGTATCAATAACACCCACACAGTTTATCTATATCAATAACACACCACATAGTTTACCTGTAACAATAACACCCCACACAGTTTACCTATATCGATAACACCCCACACACTTTATCTGTATCAATAACACCCCACACTGTTTACCTATATCAATAACACCCCACACAGTTTAGTTGTATCAATAACACCCCACACAGTTTACCTATATCGATAACACCCCACACAGTTTATCTGTATCAATAACACCCCACACAGTTTACCTGTATCAATAACACCCCACACAGTTTATCTATATCAATAACACACCACATAGTTTACCTGTAACAATAACACCCCACACAGTTTATCTATATCAATAACACACCACATAGTTTACCTGTAACAATAACACCCCACACTGTTTACCTATATCAATAACACCCACACAGTTTAGTTGTATCAATCACACCCCACACAGTTTACCTATATCAATAACACCCCACACAGTTTAGTTGTATCAATAACACCCCACACAGTTTATCTATATCAATAACACACCACATAGTTTACCTGTAACAATAACACCCACACACAGTTTAGCTGTATCAATAACACCCCACACAGTTTACCTATATCGATAAACCCCACACAGTTTATCTGTATCAATAACACCCCACACAGTTTAGTTGTATCAATAACACCCCACACAGTTTACCTATATCAATAACACCCCACACAGTTTAGTTGTATCAATAACACCCCACACAGTTTACCTATATCGATAACACCCCACATAGTTTATCTGTATCAATAACACCCCACACAGTTTACCTGTATCAATAACACCCCACACAGTTTATCTGTATCAATAACACACCACATAGTTTACCTGTAACAATAACACCCCACACAGTGTACCTATATCGATAACACCCCACACAGTTTATTTGTATCAATAACACCCCACACTGTTTACCTATATCAATAACACCCCACACAGTTTAGCTGTATTAATAACACCCCACACAGTTTACCTATATCAATAACATCCCACAAAGTTTACCTATATCAATAACACCCACACAGTTTAGCTGTATCATTAACACCCCACACAGTTTACCTGTATCAATAACACCCCACACAGTTTATCTATATCAATAACACACCACATAGTTTACCTGTAACAATAACACCCCACACAGTGTACCTATATCGATAACACCCCACACAGTTTATCTGTATCAATAACACCCCACACTGTTTACCTATATCAATAACACCCCACACAGTTTAGCTGTATCAATAACACCCCACACAGTTTACCTATATCGATAACACCCCACACAGTTTATCTGTATCAATAACACCCCACACAGTTTACCTGTATCAATAACACCCCACACAGTTTACCAATATCGATAACACCCCACACAGTTTATCTGTATCAATAACACCCCACACAGTTTACCTGTATCAATAACACCCCACACAGTTTATCTATATCAATAACACACCACATAGTTTACCTGTAACAATAACACCCCACACAGTTTACCTATATCGATAACACCCCACACAGTTTATCTGTATCAATAACACCCCACACTGTTTACCTATATCAATAACACCCCACACAGTTTAGTTGTATCAATAACACCCCACACAGTTTATCTGTATCAATAACACCCCTCACAGTTTATCTATATCAATAACACCCCACACAGTTTACCTGTATCAATAACACCCCACACAGTTTATCTATATCAATAACACCCCACACAGTTTACATGTATCAATAACACCCCACACAGTTTATCTATATCAATAACACCCCACATAGTTTACCTGTAACAATAACACCCCACACAGTTTATCTGTATCAATAACACCCCACACAGTTTACCTGTATCAATACACCCCACACAGGGTTCATATATCAATAACATCCCACAAAGTTTACCTGTATCAATAACACCCCACACAGTTTACCTGTATCAATAACACCCCACATAGTTTACCTGTAACAATAACACCCCACACAGTTTACCTGTATCAATAACACCCCACACAGTTTACCTGTATCAATAACACCCCACACAGGGTACATATATCAATAACACCCCACAAAGTTTACCTGTATCAATAACACCCCACACAGTTTACCTGTATCAATAACACCCCACACAGTTTACCTGTATCAATAACACCCCACACAGTTTACCTATATCGATAACACCCCACACAGTTTACCTGTATCAATAACACCCCACACAGGGTACATATATCGATAACCCCCCACACAGTTTACCTATATCAATAACACCCCACACTGTTACCTATCCCAATAACACCCCACACTGTTTACCTATCCCAATAACACCCCGCACTGTTACCTATCCCAATAACACCCCACACTGTTTACCTATCCCAATAACACCCCACACAGTTTACCTATATCAATAACACCCCACACTGTTACCTATCCCAATAACACCCACACTGTTTACCTATCCCAATAACACCCCACACTGTTACCTATCCCAATAACACCCCACACTGTTTACCTATATCAATAACACCCCACACTGTTACCTATCCCAATAACACCCCACATGTTTACCTATCCCAATAACACCCGCACTGTTACCTATCCCAATAACACCCCACACTGTTTACCTATCCCAATAACACCCCACACATTTTACCTATCCCAATAACACCCCCACTGTTACCTATCCCAATAACACCCCATATGTTGATAATGCGGAGAAGTGATCTGTTCCGGCAAGAGTTTTTTTTTCTTTGGCTGTTGCTCTCGTCAGAATGGAGAAGGAGTAAGTTAATTGTTTGGAGTGTCAAATGAAAGTGCAATCGGTACGTAAGTTTGCTGTTGTTATTTATTGCCTCACTGAGTGATGATGACGTTCTTAGGCCCTAGAAAAACACCCACGGTGGTATTGGTATCAATTTAACATTTTATTAATCATGATCTTGGTTCCTTTTTTTGCATATGTTGGTAGTTCTGTTAATAGTATTTGTTCTTGCCTGATATGTATTAATTTTTTAGTTCATATTAATACTTCAGTTAGTAAAATACTTCCAATCCGCTAATGTTTGATGTTCGTAGAATAAAGATTCTATAAACCTGTGGTGGCACATTTTCAGGTTATGGACCCAGAGTCCTTTAAAATGTACGAACATTTATTATTGTCTGTGTCCATCGAGAATCAACATTAACGTTACCCTTTAGAAGATTCATCGTAAAAGAAGCCTTGTTATCCGCCATGACAGGTGAATAAAAGTATCATATTTAATGGGTCAAACTTCAATAACTGGAAGTTTAGAATGGAAACGCTGCTTGATGAACTCAATTTTCTGGAAGTAGCTAAAAGTGATTACCATACTAAAGTAATTCTCAATGAAGCTAATAGTTCGTAAATCACGAATAAGAATACAAAAGAACTGGCAGAGTGGAAGAAAAAAGATGGAAAATGCAAGTCTCAATTAGTCCAGAAACTTTATGACAACATCCTTGAATGTGCCAATGGTAAATAATCTGCATTTGAGATATGGTTTTCCCTTATGAATACCTACACATGAAAAAGCATTACTAATCAGTTCTAAGTAAATCTTTTATCGACGAAGTTCGATCCATCAAGGGAAACTCTGGAGGTACATTTCAATCTATTTGATAAATTGATTAATTAACTACAATCAACGGATGCTACAATAAAGGAATTAAATATTGTCTGCCATATTTTAATTACCATGCCGAACGAATACAATGTAGTTGTTACTGCTCTTGAGACTCTGGCCGAAAAATTGACATTGAGCTTTGTAAGAAATAGGTTATTAGATGAGGAACAAAAACTATTTTCGGAAGGTATAGCAGCAGAAGTCATAACCTCACATTCTTTTATAACCCAAGCAAATCGAAAAGTTGCACAGAGCCATAAGAAACAGTCTAAATCTTTTTTATCAACAAACTAGGCCTAATCAAAACACTCAGCAAAGTCAACTTCAGTTCAAATTTTGTAAGAAAAAAAAATCGACATGTGAACTCGGAATGCCGTAAACTTAAGAAGACCCGGGTGAAAATGAAAAGAAAGCCCAAGTCACTGAAGTTGAAGAAGCAGAGTTCAGGATGGCAGCCAACACGTTCTTGGAAGTGGATTCTGTCTTGTTTACATCTTGGTATAGACTCAGGAGCTTCAGAACACATGATCTGTGCTACTTATTGTCATCTTATGACTAATATTCATACGCTCCTAAGTCTTTCGTGTTTTTTTTCCATTAGAATTAGTTTTTTTTATGTTTACAATATTTAAACTTAAGCCCCATTTTTTTCAATGCTCTTCTCAATATTTCTTTGTTCCCAGTGAAATTTATTTCTTCTTTTAATACTACTGCTAATAATCTATTTAAAGTCTGTACTTCATTTTTAACAATGTAGAACTTCTGTATAAGTCGTCGAATGACACACAAGTCAAAATCTCCAAGAACAATTTTTCTGCTGCTGCGTTTGTGCTTTTTCCCTGGAGTTGAAAGTTTAGTTTGTGTCCCACTTGCTGTACTTCTTTCCTTTCGAATTTTACAAATAATACGCTCTAATTTTCCTGTAGCTTCTGCTGCAATTTTTGTAACTATTTCAACAGGGAGATTATAATGTCCAGATAATTTTTCACTCTCAGAAACATCAATTACATTTGCGATAATTTCGCATCCTTCACTGTGAATAGTTGGTTAGCAAGCTTATTTGAAGCAATTTTAAAAACACTTTACGTACCTTGCATTTAAAGTTGACTAGGTATCCGAAATGTTTGTCAAAATAGATAAAAATAAAATAAACCTATTCTACACAACACTACTGAAAGTCCTAAACTCTCGAACTCAGGCGCCCCCCTCCGTAACCTGACCAGAGTGTACAGCCAGAACGTCAAGATAACGACTGATGACGTGTTTCATTGGTCTCCCTCTTCAGTAGTTTACTTTAGAGATGGGAACAACTGCTCCTTTAGTGGAGCAGGAGCAATCTGTTTCTGCTCCCCCACTGGACCTGTTACTTTTACCTGCTCCTTTTTGTCACACTTACTATATTCGTATCTACTCCCAGCCTAGTTTGTTTTAGCACTGCGTCCACTGTCCGTTCGGGTTAGACGCATTTATACTAATTATGACAATGTGTTAGGGATGAAGATGGTTGATTCTAGAGGAAGTGCACCCACATTTGTTTGGAATGGGAGTTGAAAACGTTTAGGAAAAATCCCCCTAAGTGCACCCAACCGGAATCGAACTTCAATCTCCCTGTCATCGGCAGTCCAGTCTAATGCGAGAGTGAAGCCAGAGACCAGAAGCTGGCAACATTTTTGATATCGCGGGCTATATCGGGTTTTAAAAAATGTTTGACTAATTTGAAAAAAAAAGTAAAGCAAAAAAAGTAGAACAAAAAAAAGTTCAATTAGTTATTAAGTCCATGTTTTGAACAAATTGTTTGTTTGCTAAATATTTTGTGTGCTAGATAAAATCAGTCAGTGGACCATAAGTTGCTGAACCTTGCCTTAAATAATTTTATCACCAAGAGGGTACCTTCAATGTTAATCGTCAACGTAACAATTTATTGTGAGAGCACATCACATACTGTGATCGTATTGTGGAAATAATGTTACTACGAAACCTTTTTCCTTCAAAACTCATTTGTGACTCCCTAAACCAACTCTAATCTATGCTTATAATAGATAAGTGGGGTTGCTCCGGACCTGTTCCAGTGCTGCCTGTGACAGAGACTAGGAAAAAGGTTACTTTGGACCTGTCAGAGGAGCAGTTTGTGATTTCACAAACTCTAGTTCACATTCTTTCCGCATGTAATGTTTACTGTGTCGAGTAGGATTACTGTTTACTATCGTCGTGGAAACCCGCCTTAAGAGTGACGGTTGAAAGTTCACCATGCGTGTGTGAGTTGCGGTACAGTGTTTCCGGGACAGCTTCACTTGCAACTTTGGTAGGTCAGCTCGTTAACCGGAACAGGAAACCGTCATTACGGTGTGCGCACCTCACTGCGCCGCCTGATTGCTCGCCTGCAACGCAAGGTCAAATCGTTTCCCCACTATCGCCGATTGGCAAACTTTAACAAATACAAGGGCACGAAAACTTAGAGACATTTTTCAAATACAAACACATTGCCCGCTTTTATGAAAGAGAACAAGTTGAATGATTTTAGTTATTTATAGGGATTTTACAACTTTTTGTTTCTTATATGAATACATTGTTAAGTTTGTAATGTACGCTTGCAATTAAAGTATGATATGAACATAAGATGTTAAAGATAACAGATATATTCGCACTGTGTACAGTCAAATCAAAGAGATTGATCCTCAAAAAACAAATATCTCGTTGGTGAACTCGTCAGATTCAGCAAGCATAAAGGGGTTTTCGACAAGGGATATGCACCCAACCTGTCCACAGCAAAATTTAAAGTGGTTAAAGTTCGTGAGTCGAACCTAGAACCTCTTTATTAGAAGACCTACACGAAAATTCTATCTAGGTTGCTTTCTACTCTAACGAGATACACAAAACATCTCATGGACGTTTATCTGTTGAAAAAAGTGATCCGACAACGTCAGAATAAAGTGTTCGTCAAGTGGCTTGGATTCAACTCTTCAAATAATAGTGGGATTATTATATATGATATTATATAAATATATACCCTTAAATTTAATAGTAGAGGAAATAATTGACATGTTTTTATTTATTTATTTTATCATTGAAACTATACTTATCGATTAATATAGTTATATATTTAAACATAGGTTTTACAAAATAATACATGCAGTAGTAACTAAAGTTTATAAATGTCAGTCATTTTGGTCCTTTTTCTATTTTTTTAACAGTTCAATCAACACTAACCCACTACTACTATGTCCATATTGCGCCACTGATGGTAGTGGGTTCACGGGTAGAAGGACTGGTTCACCGATCCTGGTATTTAGGTGGATATTATCACTTCCATCGCTCTTATCACTTTCTTTCTCACCTATAGCATCCTCTTCAAAAGTTATGGTGGTGTTAGTGTTGGGGCTGATGGTGATTTTTTCATCGGGGTGTTGTTCCAATTAAAGTCCCACCAATACTCGGATGACATGTTTATTCTAATCTTAAAAACAGGACATTCTTCCACGCTCCCTTCCTTGTAATAAGTGTTCTCCCACATGCCGGGATTCAAACAGTATAATTTATGCGTAATTCCATCACAATTTTAAGTGTAGCCTCTATCATCTTTATGAATACCATTATTATCAATTACATTGGTATGCAACCATTTTACTTCAGAAAAGCTGTTTATATTTTTCATTTACCTTTTACGGATAGTCACAAAACCCATATTTAGTTTCGTTCCATCACGTATAATTTTTGAAAAATAAAAGTTTTTTTAAAAATTCCCAGAAATGTATATTTATTGAAATAATGTATTAAATATCTTAACGTAATTAAATTTACAACCCGGTTAGAATCTGGTAATTTAGATTTGATTTAAACATAAAAATGTTATAAAACAATATACAACTAACAATTGTAAACAAACTATCTCTTAATTTGTTCTATTCTTCCATAATATTGTCAGGAAACATGAAAATGTATGCTTAATATCTGCATTTAGAGCTTGTACATAAAACTTCTTAAATTGATGCTTATTTTTTGGGAAAAAAATTCTTAAGAGGTGCAATAAAGTTACTTCCGGTTGAAGTGTACCGACAAAGAATATAATTGCAAAGCAGGTAATACATCCAGGGATCGAGGATCACTCTCAGAGGTATATTTGCTAACCTTAAAATGTGTAACTATTAACACTGTATTGATACGTCGTCCTGTTTTATCAATGATTACAGGCAAGTCATTTTGTCATTTTTCAGTCAGTTTTTAAGCTTCTTCGAATGCAGATGTAAAGTAATCTTTGCAAACCAAATTATTATTATTATTATTATTATTATTATTATTAGCCCTGCATCTTATTACACGTTCGGGTTATACACCTGGCATTCCACACATTCACAAGTTGTGATTAATACACATCTTGTCAGAGGTGAAGGAAGGGTTTGGCAATCAGAAGTCTGACACCCTACTAGAGACAACCAGGTCAGAAGTTTAAAATGTCATGTCTTGCATGTGTTGCTAATCCCGATTTATTTTGTTATATTTGTGGAAGCTATACGCTGCCAAAAAACAAAGACGAAACATTACTGACACTTATAAGAAAGGTTATTTAGTAAATTTTGGTATAAAACTAGGTGACCAAGACAAACCCTGGTGCCCACACAATGTGTGTAATTCATGTAATGTGAATATGAATCAGTGGGTAAACGGCAAGCGGAAATCATTAGATTTTGGTGTTCGCATGGTGTGGCGTGAACATCAAGAACATTTAATGGGTTGTTATTTTTGTTTATGTAATATGAAAGGCATAAATAATAAAAATAGACACGCTGTGATATATCCCAGTTAAAAATCTGCCATTCGCCCTGTTCCTCATAGTGATGATGTGCCAATATCGCATCCCCCACAGAATCTGGAAAAAACAGATTCATCATAATCTGACCTCCCTTCGGAAATGGAAGCAGAATCTGAGACTGCCAAACCATCCTAGTTGCTTCAACTTTTTGTGCAAAGTGAACTTAATGACATAGTCAGAAACTTGGATCTACCAAAAGTTAGTGCAAAACTGTTAGGATCGCGACTTGAAGAAAAAAATGTACTTGCCCCTGCCACTACATTTTCATAATATATACACAAATAGTAAGAGTTTGTACCATTCTTTTCTAAAACTGGCGAACTTGTGTACTGCAACGACATAGGGGGTTTAATTAATGCGCTTGTTCTTAAATATGATCCCGCTTATTGGAGATTGTTTGTAGATAGTGCTTTGATAAATCTTAAAACAGTTCTTCTTCATAATGGCAATTTACTTCCCTCTGTACCCTTGATACTCCGTCCACTTAAAATAAACATATAACAACATGAAATTCATGTTAGAAAAGTGTAAATATGATGAGCATATGTGGCTAGTATGTGGGGACTTTTAATATATTAACAATTATGCCAGCAATCTGGTTTCACTAAGCTCCCCGGTTTCCTTTGTGAATGGAATAGTACAGACCGTTCCAACACTGGGAAATAAGAGACCGGCCTTCTAGATAATATCAGCCAGGGGGAAAATCTGTTGTACGAACCACTTCTCCCTAAAGAGTAAGTTATTTTACCCCCAGTCGCTATTAAGCTTGCGATTAAGAAGCAATTTTCTACCAGCCTTGACAGCGAAACTAAAGTTATTCAATATCTAAAAACGATATTGTCCAAGAAAACAGAGATAAAAATCAAAGCTGGCATGTTTGATTGACTACAGATACGCGACCTAATGAGAAATCCACATTTCCCGTCCTCCATGAACGAAAGGGAAAAACTTTTTGGTTTTCCATTAAGAGATTGACTGAAAATTTTCTTTGTAACCGAAAGGCAGAGAATTACAGGGAAATTACTGAGGAAATGCTATCCAACTTTACAAGTATAGTTTGCAACATGAGTGTGAAACTTCATCTTTTACATAGCAATATTTCCCCCAAAATCTTGGCGCGATGAGTGAGGAGCACGGTGATAGATTCCATCAGGATATTAAAGTATTGGAAGTAAGGTACCAGGGCAAGTGGAATGAAGCAATGATGGCGGATTATTGCTGGTGCATAGAAAGGGATTCCTCTGATAGTAACCGCAGAGCATCAAAACGTAGGAAGGACAACTAGACATTTGGAATACCCGCAATTAGGTAAGTGCTTTTTTAAAATTAATTAATTAAGTACTATGAATTAATTTTATGCTATCATAAGATAGATTGCGTGAATATATTTATTTTCAAAGTATGAACTTCAGCTGAAGTTTTTTTTTAAAAGTTAAAATTTTGAAGTGTTTCGTTCTTATTAAAAAATTACAGGAAAACCTAACGCGATACATATTGGAACTCAGGATATTTAAGGAATTAAAAATAGTTATATAAGCTAGCTTATCACGTTTAAATGAATATATATAAACCTAAAATGAACTTCACCAATTTTGACGTTTTTTTAGATTTTAATTTAACAAATCACAGATAAACCTGGTGTGATAGGGAAAATCTGAAAACAATGGGATTCAGGCCATCTTGATTAACTAGAAACAGTTATTTCACTTACTTCATTATGTTTAAATATTTTTAAAAATAGCTATGAACCTTACCTATTTTCAAGTTTTTTCGATTTTATTTTTTAAATTGCATAAAAACCTGACGTGATACGGAAAATCTTAATACAGAATCAGATTTAAGACACTTCAATGAACTAAAATCGGTTATTTTTGCTAATGAAACAGAAACAAAGTTTTAAAATTCATAGCAGTGAGGTATGTAATAACTTACCTCCCTATCGCTATTTTCAACTTCTCCCATCTCCTCTAACTTATATCCCATAGTCTGAAAATTGCATACAATCTATATTTACTGTTCACTCCTCCATGCATATAGACATATTTATGTTCAATAAAGGGCTTAAGGTCAACACTGATTCTTACGTCACCCACACACAATATATAAGGTTGAGGTAAGGCACTAGAGGTCAATTTCTATTAGCCCTTACTGAGGTGGCTGATAAAATAAACACAAGATATCCGTGGAAGGCATCAGGAGGTCAAACTCTATACTCATCTCAACGTGTCAGTCCATCAGAGGTGATATAAAACATGCACGATACTCAAGAGGGGAAGAACACTTTCCCTACACATCTATACACCCCTCCATCGACTCCTCGGGATCTATACACCCCTCTAGTGAACCAAGGAACATTTCCCTACCGTCAATAACAATAACAACAATAACATTGCCAAATTAGAGAATAAATACTCAAATAAACAAACAACTTTGCCAATTTAAAGCGTAACTAACCCAACCTTGCACAAATATCAATCAGTATTGTGAATATAATGTGGTTTTTTTGTTGTTGCAAACTTGCGAAAAGTATGTAACATCTATTTTTCAAAATTGCGGAAAATGTGCAACATATATTTTCCATTGCATGCGATTTTATGTCCTCATTTCCTTCCTACTGATGCACTTAAAAACTGCATTTTTGTGTCCACAAAAATACAAAAGATACTCTTAAAAATCAAATAACACATTTAAAATCCAATTTTTCTTCTTGCCCGTTTATGGCATTAGGCTGGGGAATCCTACAAAATAAGAAATAAATAATAAATTGTATGATTAATATACCTATTAAAATTAATAAAATAAGCAGAATATGTGTGTGCAAGAGAGAGGGCGAGAATTATCTCTTAGATTTACCTTATTCTGCATTACAAGTGCAACGAAGGTCATTTCAGATTCCCAGGTGTGAACGATCGGCGATTATCGGCCAAGAGGTTTTTGTCCCTGGAGAAGCTGCGCTCTACATCAACGGATGTTATTGGAGCATACTTGAAGTATGGAATGTCATCCAGTGATATGTCCTCTTCAATGTCTTCTAAAGAGTCACTTTTACCGGTGATTACGTCGGCAATTTTACACAATGTTTTGAATTCCGAATTTTTTATAGACACATTCCGAAGTTTTGCAAATACTGCTTACATTTTGCCTGAAGATTTCTTAAGGTTATTCTGCAGTGTTGCGATAAGAGCAGTAGCATCTGAGAATGACACTTTTTTTTAACTTGTTGTGGTTACGGGTAAAATACTGAAATTAGACTTGATATACGCCATTCTGAAATTTGGGAGCATATCTAGCCGAATATTGATAGATATGGCATCGTCACTATCAAGTCTGCCCATGACTGTTTTCAAAATACGAATGTGCTCACAATAATAGAAACACGTGTGGACTATACGCGTCGTGTGACTATTGGCTGCGGTGGTAAGGATAAGTTAGGGGCCACCGTTTTGATATCAAGTACTCTAGATGGCGCTTTCAAGAATACTTTCTTAACGTTTGACACTAGTTGGTCAACATTCCCAAAGTTTTTTCTCACCTCTTCGGCAACTCGATGGACTGCATAAGCTACACATGTTACGTGGATCATTTTAGAATTACAGTTGCTGCTTTGACCATATATGGCGCAGCATCACTAAAAAAAGGACATCATCGTGCTTGATACCATCAGGCTACAGCAGAAACGTGGATTTATCAAACAACTTGCTGATTATGGAGTGATGGGCTTTATCCAAGAATTCTATAGTCATGAGAAATTTTTGACCAACAGTTTGCAGTTAAAGAGTTCCAATAACTACGTTACTACCTACATGACGCTTCTACATCTATTGTCTCTTCAATTGATACCGATATTTTTTTCCTCCCACGTACGCTGGTTCGTATTTTATCTATCTTTATCATAGCACAATTTAACATAGCTTTTACGCAAAGTAGATTCGTCTGAAATAGAATGACTCATGTGTCTTTCTAAGAACTCGCGAAATTGAGTATGATTTAGTTTTCCGAGCGGAATATTGGCTGACAGCAATACTTCGCACAACTCTCAATTGAAAGGAGATAATTTGGTTTTAGACGTTGATGCGCTTTGGAACACCAATCTTTGAGTGAATTTGTTTGTTGCTGTCCATTCTAAAGCCCGTTTGGGTTTCTCACGACCGATATACTGAGTAACAGAAAACTTTAATACACTTTCACTGAACTCGTTAACTAACTGCCGCAAGGGGTAGAGTTGTGATTGTTTGACTCTCGTAATTCTGCCTACTTAAAGCTGTATGAATAGATGAACGTAAATAAACTAACTTAAGATATACAATTTCAACTGACAATGATCTACCTAACTAACAAAGCAATCGTGACTGTACCACTGATGTAAATAATGCCTTAAATGTTTCGTCCTTTGGAGATATCAAGCTAGCCAACCCTAAACTATGGCTACACGGAGCCGAACCACACTGAACCACATTTTATAGCAAGTGGCTAGACGAGCTGCACCGCACCATATTTTCTAGCCCGAGAGTTCGAATGGAATGTTGTATATAATATTGTTTATCTTGGACGTAATGTTGGAAACAATGATTACAATGGCTGTGAAATAAATGCCTAGTTTTACAAGTGCTGACACAGTGACTGACAATCACTGAATAATCACTGGTATAAATCACTGCTCTTTTAAAATCAAGGTCAATGTGATCACCGATATCGTAAAATCATTGTTTCGCCCATCCCTACAGTGCTTAGGGGTTAGCATGAAAACAAAGTTTGGAAGCTCCCGAACATTTATTTCCTGTGACAGGTGTTTACACGGTCCATATCGTACCGATAAAGTGTGGAGCAATGCTCTCTCGAGGATTCATCCGCGCCGGTGTGGTGCGAACTCGTGTAGCCACTTGCATTTAAAAACCTGGGTAGTATTCCGCCGGTAAATGCGGTGCGGTGTGGCTCCGTGTAGCCAGTCCTTTTATCCGGCGTTGGGGTTTTACATTTAAACATAAACAAGATAAGAATCTATAAATACATGTTCTGTCAGAAAACATTAAGCTATGCTCATTGTTTTCATGTATGGATATATTAATAATAATAAGAAGAAGAAGAAGAAGAGAAAATGAATGCTCTAAGTAAATGGAAATAATGAATTCGTGGATTTAAAGATTACCCGTCATGTGCTACGATTTTTATGTAATGGTTCTAAAAATGACATAAAATTCACGCTAAGAGTAAAAACTAATAACGTTACTACTCAGCCCTGTAAGTATGTAGGTCGCTGACCAAGAAATACTATACATATTGTAAAAAAAAAGGCCTCATCTAGATATATTATCCAGTTCTCTGGCTATAAGGAAATATACACAGGGACAGAAACTACCTCTTTATGTGAAAGACCATCAGTTGTAATAGTTTTAACGTCACTGCTAAGGCATTGCCCATTGGTCAATAGTTCAGAATCTTTACAGAAAATTTACACAAAACCTCATCCAAATCTATTTACTATTTTTCTAGCTAGGCCTGCTCTAACGATAAGTGAACGTGCTGTACATAGATACAGAAATTTTATTTATATATATTATTGTTGTTACTTATAATTTTAATAATTTAAACAAGCAATTACTATATCGTAAACAAAACAACAATAACTGTTTTGAACTAGTAAATGATAATACACACTATATTTATGTTTAATTTTGTATTCGTTTTTTTGTTAGACAACGCTACATTTTATCTGTTATCTGTGATGGTGTGTGAATATGAGGGCGGAACATCCAGGCTGGTAGGTCGTAAAGGAGCCCGAGTCGAAGACATAGTAAGTATTTAAACGAAATACGGCCCGGTAGATCGTGAGGGAGGGGAGTTTGGGGCATAGTAGAGATCCATATGAAAGTTATTATACACCTTACTCTACAACCTTAGCTAAAAACATGTACATCACTTACGAATTAATAAAAAAGATGTGTAACTTAGTCTAATCTTCACCTAAGTTACATTTAAATGGAATATATATCACATAACCAGGGGCCACAGGGGTCGGACCCCATACACATTTTTTCAAACAAAAAATTATTTATTGGCTTTCTTTCTTTTTATTCTATACAATATTTTGTAATAAACATGAATATGAAGTGGAGCACCACATTGAATTATTGGATTCGATATACAGTATTCTAGTCAAGATTATTCATTCTTTGCTCAAAACGTTACGCGAGGACTATCTTCATTAAAACTGTAAGAAAAACTTGAAATTAAAATTTTAGGAAAATATACAGCATACATCTATGGAGGTGGATTAAAAGATAAAAAAATACCCCTTTTTTAATGCTTGGTTTGGTAATCAACTGTGGATGACTGTGAGTAAAGAAAAACAAAGTTTATTTAGTTTTTATTGTTTATTACTTGGTGGTGTGGACATTGGTAGCTTGTAAGAATTTTAAACAATTAAATATAATAATTTAAAAACATGAGGAAAGTGCAACTCATTTATAAAATGCTTTTCAGTTTAAATCATATGGAACAGTAACTTAAATAATGCATCATTAATACTACAAACACTCAGCTCTATTGCAACCTACACGTGGGTTAAACTATGTAATGATACTGATTTGGACCCCTCTCATATACTAAAAAAGTCATGGATGAAGTGCATTTTTCTTTAATTATTATATGTAAAATATCCTTTCAATACTACATCCATGAAGAATCACGCGCTTTTTAGAAATGATGTCAAAGGATTGCACCATTAAAACTTATTTTATCTTTCAAAAATCAACTCCGTAGTATTTACCAAAAAAGCAAGTGGTGCTAGCTCCCTCTACCTAATAGGAAGCTAGCCTTCACAACACTAGCTGACACCAGGACTCTTTGGTTTTGACACTATTGACAAGAGGTCCAAAGAGCAAGGGGTAGCTCATATATAAGCCGCTTGCGCGTATGAATATATAGAGTAGTCACATAAATCTACACAGCATGGTACTCAAAACACGGAACGTGTAATGTTACAGAGAAATAATCTATAGTTCAACTAAACTGTGTCATATAAAATTATATCTTCAGTGCTGAAGATGGAATCATCTCAATAAATCGTGTGCAACATTAAAAGTCTTATATATTCAATTAAAATATCAGATTGAAAAACCGCATCATAATAATTGGCGCTCGATCACGGGGCTATAAAAACCAATTATCTCACAAATAACATCCATAACACTTCAATCGACACCCAATCGCGGGGCATAATAATACCTTACCGCTTTAATTAGTGCTCGATCACAGGGCAATTATCAGCTAATTAAACGGTATCACTTCATTCAGCGCCCATCGCGGATATGTAGCATTTTAATTTCTGTCTACCGTGGATCGATTAATTCACTAACGCAATAACTATACAACTAAACTATTTAAATCACTGTTATCATATAAGATACCTGAAATTATCGATGGTTTCCCGCTTGCGCCTTTATAAATACTAACTTATGTTATAACTTGTAGCTTTTAGTTTTGACCTTGAAAACATTAATTTTTCAATGTTTATCATAAAATGAGTTAAAAGTTATTTATTTTAAATTTAAGTTTTGAAATGAAAGGTGAGAACTAATATATTTATTGTACAGAATAAAATCATAAAATTTGTCTTGAAAAATGACGAGTTAATATGAAGATGGAAGGTCCCACGTTCTTAAAACATGTTAGCTATGCCCACATATGAATAATAAGCTGGCCCTCAAACGTCTGTGATGATATTCCATGTAGGCTATCTCGCCGTGTTGTTGCCCACACATTGTGATTCTAGTGGGAGTGTTCCAGTCGTAATATGGAGTGCATTCATTCCTTGACGTCATAAACAGCTTTCACTGCCAAGCTCCATTTAAGAACTATCAGTGCTCGCCCTAGGTGACTAGACCTCCCAGACACTGGGACTATTACAAGACCTCTCAGACACTGGGACTATTACAAGAACTCCCAGACATTGGGACTATTACAAGACCTCCCAGACACTGGGACTATTACAAGAACTCCCAGACATTGGGACTATTACAAGACCTCCCAGACACTGGGACTATTACAAGACTTTTCAGACACTGGGACTATTACAAGACTTTCCAGACACTGGGACTATTACAAGACCTCTCAGACACTGGGACTGTTACAAGACCTCTCACATACTGGGACTATTAAGAGACCTCTCAGACATTGGGACTATTACAAAACCTCCCAGACACTGGGACTATTACAAGACTTTCCAGACACTGGTACAGTTAGAAGAACTAACAGACACTGGGAATGTTACAAGACCTCTCAGACACTGGGATTATTACAAGACCTCTCAGACACTGGGATTATTACAAGACCTCCCAGACACTGGGAATATTACAAGACCTCTCAGACACTGGGACTATTACAAGACTTTCCAGACACTGGAACTATTACAAGACTTTCAAGACACTGGGACTATTACAAGACCTCTCAGACACTGGGAATGTTACAAGACATCTCAGACACTGAGACTATTACAAGACCTCTCAGACACTGGGACTATTACAAGACCTTACTCAGACACTGGGACTGTTACAAGACCTCTCAGACACTGGGACTGTTACAAGACCTCTCAGACACTGGGACTATTACAAGACATCTCAGATACTGGGACTATTACAAGACCTCTGACACTGTGACTGTTACAAGACCTCTCAGATACTGGGACTATTACAAGACCTCTCAGACATTGGGACTATTACAAGACCTCTCAGACACTGGGACTGTAACAAAACCTCTCAGACACTGGGTCTATTACAAGACCTCTCAGACACTGGGACTATTAAAAGAACTTTCAGACACTGGGACTGTTACAAGACTCTCAGACACTGGGACTATTACAAGACATCTCAGATACTGGGACTATTACAAGACCTCTGACACTGTGACTGTTACAAGACCTCTCAGATACTGGGATATTACAAGACCTCTCAGACATTGGGACTATTACAAGACCTCTCAGACACTGGGACTGTAACAAAACCTCTCAGACACTGGGTCTATTACAAGACCTCTCAGACACTGGGACTATTAAAAGAACTTTCAGACACGGGACTGTTACAAGACCTCTCAACACTGGGACTGTTACAAGACCTCTCAGACACTGGGACTGTTACAAGAACTCTCAGACACCGGGACTATTACAAGACCTCCAGACACTGGGACTGTTACAAGACCTCTCAGACACCGGAACTATTATAAGACCTCTCAGGACATGGGACTGTTACAAGAACTCCAGACACTGGGACTATTACAAGACCTCTCAGACACAGGGACTATACAAAGAACTCTCAGACACTGGGACGTTACAAGACCTCTCAAACACTGGGACTATTACAAGACCTCTCAGACTCTGGGACTATTACAAGTCCTCTCAGACACTGGAACTATTTCAGACCTCTCAGACTCTGGGACTATTACAAGACCTCTCAGACACTGGGACTATTACAAGACTTCTCAGACACTGGTACTGTTACAAGACCTCTCAGACACTGGGACTATTACAAGACCTCTCAAACACTGGGACTATTACAAGACCTCTCAGACACTGGGACAATTACAAGTCCTCTCAGACACTGGAACTATTACAAGACCTCTCAGACACTGGGACTATTACAAGACTTCTCAGACACTGGGACTGTTACAAGACCTCCCAGACTCTGGGACTATTACATGAGTTCTCAAACACCGGGACTATTACAAGACCTCTCAGACACTGGGACTGTTGCAAGACCTTTCAGACAATGGGACTATTACAAGACCTCTCAGACACTGGGACTATTACAAGACCTCTCAGACACTGGGACTATTACAAGACCTCTCAGACACTGGCACTATTACAAGACCTCTAAGACACTGGGACTGTTACTAGACTTCTCAGACACTTGGACTATTACAAGACCTCCCAAACACTGGGACTATTACAAGACTTATCAGACACTGAGACTGTTACAAGACCTCCCAGACACTGGGATTATTACGAGACCTCTCAGACACTGGGACTATTACAGGACCTCTCAGACACTGGGACTATTACAAGACCTCCCAGACGCTGGGACTATTACAAGATCTCTCAGACACTGGGACTGTTACAAGACCTCCCAGACACTGGGACTATTAAACAAACTTCTCAGACACTGGGACTATTACAAGACCTCTCAGACACTGGGACTGTTGCAAGACCTTTCAGACAATGGGACTATTACAAGACCTCTCAGACACTGGGACTATTACAAGACCTCTCAGACACTGGGACTATTACAAGACCTCTCAGACACTGGGACTGTTACAAGACCTCCAGACTCTGGGACTATTACATGAGTTCTCAAACACGGGACTATTACAAGACCTCTCAGACACTGGGACTGTTGCAAGACCTTTCAGACAATGGGACTATTACAAGACCTCTCAGAACTGGGACTATTACAAGACCTCTCAGACACTGGCACTATTACAAGACCTCTAAGACACTGGGACTGTTACTAGACTTCTCAGACACTTGGACTATTACAAGACCTCCCAAACACTGGGACTATTACAAGACTTATCAGACACTGGGACTGTTACAAGAACTCCAGACACTGGGACTATTACTAGACCTCTCAGACACCGGGACTATTACAAGACCTCTCAGACACTGGGACTGTTACAAGACTTCTCATCACTTGGACTGGTACAAGACCTCCCAGACACTGGGACTATTACAAGACCTCTCAGACACTGGGACTATTACAAGACCTCTCAGACATTGGGACTGTTATAAGACCTCCCAGACACTAGGAGTGTTACAAGACCTCTCAGACACTGGGACTGTTACAAGACCTATCAGACACTGGGACTATTACAAGACCTCTCAGATACTGGGACTATTACAAGACCTCTGACACTGTGACTGTTACAAGACCTCTCAGACACTGGGACTATTACAAGACCTCTCAGACACTGGGACTATTACAAGACCTCCCAGACATAAGGACTATTACAAGATCTCTAAGACACTGGGACTATTACACGACCTCCCAGACACTGGGACAATAACAAGATCTCTAAGACACTGGGACTGGTACAAGACCTTTCAGACACTGGGACTATTACAAGACCTCTCAGACTCTGGGACTATTACAAGACCTCTCAGACACTGGGACTATTACAAGACTTCTCAGACACTGGTACTGTTACAAGACCTCCCAGACACTGGGACTATTACAAGACCTCTCAGACACTGGGACTATTACAAGACCTCTCAGACACTGGGACTGTTACAAGTCCTCTCAGACACTGGAAATATTACAAGACCTCTCAGACACTGGGACTATTACAAGACTTCTCAGACACTGGGACTGTTACAAGACTTCCCAGACACTGGGACTATTAAATGAGTTCTCAGACACCGGGACTATTACAAGACCTCTCAGACACTGGGACTATTATAAGAACTCTCAGACACTGGGACTATTACAAGACCTCTCAGACACTGGGACAATTAAAAGACCTCTCAGATACTGGGACTAATACAAGACCTCTCAGACACTGGGACTATTACAAGACCTCTCAGACACTGGGATTGTTACAAGACCTCCCAGACACTGGGACTATTACAAGACATCACAGGCATTGGGACTGTTACAAGACCTCCCAGACATTGGGACTATTACAAGACCTCTAAGACACCAGGACTTTTAAACAACTCTCAGACACCGGGACTGTTACAAGACCTCTCAGACACTGGGACTGTTACAAGACCTCTCAGACACTGGGACTGTTACAAGACCTCCCAGACACTGGGAATATTACAAGACTTCCCAAACACCGGAACTATTACAAGACCTTTCAGACACCGGGACTATTAAAAGAACTCTCAGACAACAGGACTGTTACAAGACCTCTCAGACACCAGGACTATTAAAAGAACTGTCAGACACCAGGACTATTACAAGACCTTTCATACACGAGGACTTTTAAAGAACTCTCAGACACCGGGACTGTTACAAGACCTCTCAGACACTGGGACTATTAAAAGAAATCTCAGACACCGGGACTGTTACAAGACCTCTCAGACACTGGGACTATTACAAGACCTCTCAGACATTGGGACTGTTACAAGACCTCTCAGACACTGGGACTATTACAAGACCTCCCAGACACTGGGACTATTACAAGACTTCTCAGACACTAGGACTGTTACAAGACCTCCCAGACACTGGGAATATTACAAGACCTCCCAGACACCGGGACTATTACAATACCTCTCAGACACTGGGACTATTACAAGACCTCTAGACACTGGGACTATTACAAGACCTCTCAAACACTGGGACTGTTACAAGACCTCCCAGACACTGGGACTATTACAAGACCTCTCAGACACTGGGACTATTACAAGACCTCTCAGACACTGGGACTGTTACAAGACCTCCCAGACACTGGGACTATTAAACAATCTTCTCAGACACTGGGACTATTACAAGACCTCTCAGACACTGGGACTGTTGCAAGACCTTTCAGACAATGGGACTATTACAAGACCTCTCAGACACTGGGACTATTACAAGACCTCTCACACACTGGGACTATTACAAGACCTCTCAGACACTGGCACTATTACAAGACCTCTAAGACACTAGGACTGTTACTAGACTTCTCAGACACTTGGACTGTTACAAGACCTCCCAAACACTGGGACTATTACAAGACTTATCAGACACTGGGACTGTTACAAGACCTCCCAGACACTGGACTATTACAAGACCTCTCAGACACTGGGACTATTATAGGACCTCTCAGACACTGGGACTATTACAAGACCTCCCAGACACTGGGACTATTACAAGATCTCTCAGACACTGGGACTATTACAAGACCTCCCAGACATAAGGACAATTACAAGATCTCTCAGACACTGGGACTGTTACAAGACCTCTCAGACACTGGGACTGTTACAAGACCTCCCAGACACTGGGACTATTACATGAGTTCTCAAACACCGGGACTATTACAAGACCTCTCAGACACTGGGACTATTATAATACCTCTCAGACACTGGGACTATTACAAGACCTTTCAGACACTGGGACTATTAAAAGACCTCTCAGACATTGGGACTATTACAAGACCTCTCAGACACAGGGACTATTACAAGATCTCTCAGACACTGGGACTCTTAAAAGACCTCTCAGACACTGGGACTATTACAAGACCTCTCAGACACTGGGACTGTTAAAAGAACTCCCAGACACTGGGACTATTACTAGACCTCTCAGACACCGGGACTATTACAAGACCTCTCAGACACTGGGACTGTTACAAGACTTCTCATCACTTGGACTGGTACAAGACCTCCCAGACACTGGGACTATTACAAGACCTCTCAGACACTGGGACTATTAGAAGACCTCTCAGACATTGGGACTGTTACAAGACCTCCCAGACACTGGGACTATTACAAGACCTCTCAGACACTGGGACTATTACAAGACCTCTCAGACATTGGGACTGTTACAAGACCTCCCAGACACTGGGAGTGTTACAAGACCTCTTAGACACTGTGACTATTACAAAACCTTTCAGACACTGGGACTGTTACTAGACTTCTCAGACACTGGGACTGTTACAAGACCTCCCAGACACTGGGACTATTACAAGACATCTCAGACACTGGGACTGTTACAAGACCTCCCAGACACTGGGACTATTACAAGACTTCTCAGACACTGGGCCTGTTACAAGACCTCCCAGACACTGGGACTATTACAAGACCTCTCAGACACTGGGACTGTTAAAAGACCTCCCAGACACTGGGACTATTACAAGATCTCTCAGACACTGGGACTATTACAAGACCTCCCAGACACTTGGATAATTACAAGATCTCTCAGACACTGGGATTATTACAAGACCTCTCAAACACTGGGAATATTACAAGACCTCCCAGACACTGGGACTGTTTCATGACCTCTCAGACACTTTGACTGTTACAAGACCTCCCAGACACCTGGACTATTACAAGACCTCTCAGACACTGGGCCAATACAAGACCTCTCAGACACTGGGACTATTACAAGACCTCTCAAACATTGGGAATGTTACAAGACCTCCCAGACACTGGGAGTGTTACAAGACCTCTCAGACACTGTGAGTATTACAAGACCTTTCAGACACTGGGACTGTTACTAGACTTCTCAGACACTGGGACTGTTACAAGACCTCCCAGACACTGGGACTATTACATTAGTTCTCAAACACCGGGACTATTACAAGACCTCTCAGACACTGGGATTATTATAATACCTCTCAGACACTTGGACTATTACAAGACCTTTCAGACACTGGGACTATTAAAAGACCTTTCAGACATTGGGACTATTAAACAAACTTCTCAGACACTGGGACTATTACAAGACCTCTCAGACACTGGTACTGTTACAAGACCTCCAAGACACCGGGACTATTACAAGATCTCTTAGACACTGGGACTATTACAAGACCTCCCAGACACTTGGACTATTACAAGACCTCCCAGACATAGGGACAATTACAAGGTCTCTCAGACACTGGGACTGTTACAAGACCTCTCAGACACTGGGACTGTTACAAGACCTCCCAGACACTGGGACTATTACAAGACTTCTCAGACACTGGGCCTGTTACAAGACCTCCCAGACATAGGGACAATTACAAGGTCTCTCAGACACTGGGACTGTTACAAGACCTCTCAGACACTTGGACTATTACAAGACCTTTCAGACACTGGGACTATTAAAAGACCTTTCAGACATTGGGACTATAACAAGACCTCTCAGACACTGGGACTATTACAAGACCTCTCAGACACTGGGACTGTTACAAGACTTCTCATCACTTGGATTGGTTCAAGACCCCCCAGAGACTGGGACTATTACAAGACCTCTCAGACACTGGGACTATTCCAAGACCTCTCAGACATTGGGACTGTTACAAGACCTCTCAGACACTGGGACTGTTACAAGACCTCTCAGACACTGGGACTGTTACAAGACCTCCCAGACACTGGGAATATTACAAGACTTCCCAGACACCGGGACTATTACAAGACCTCTCAGACACCGGGACTATTAAAAGAACTATCAGACAACAGGACTGTTATAAGACCTCTCAGACACCAGGACTATTAAAAGAACTGTCAGACACCAGGACTATTACAAGACCTCTCAGACACGAGGACTTTTAAAGAACTCTCAGACACCGGGACTGTTACAAGACCTCTCAGACACTGGGACTATTAAAAGAAATTTCAGACACCGGGACTGTTACAAGACCTCTCAGACACTGGGACTATTACAAGACCTCTCAGACATTGGGACTGATACAAGACCTCTCAGACACTGGGACTATTACAAGACCTCCCAGACACTGGGACTATTACAAGACCTCCCAGACACTAGGACTGTTACAAGACCTCCCAGACACTGGGAATATTACAAGACCTTCCAGACACTGGGACTATTACAATACCTCTCAGACACTGGGACTATTACAAGACCTCTAGACACTGGGACTATTACAAGACCTCTCAAACACTGGGACTGTTACAAGACCTCCCAGACACTGGGACTATTACAAGACCTCTCAGACACTGGGACTATTACAAGACCTCTCAGACACTGGGACTGTTACAAGACCTCCCAGACACTGGGACTATTAAACAAACTTCTCAGACACTGGGACTATTACAAGACCTCTCAGACACTGGGACTGTTGCAAGACCTTTCAGACAATGGGACTATTACAAGACCTCTCAGACACTGGGACTATTACAAGACCTCTCAGACACTGGGACTATTACAAGACCTCTCAGACACTGGGACTATTACAAGACCTCTCAGACACTGGCACTATTACAAGACCTCTAAGACACTAGGACTGTTACTAGACTTCTCAGACACTTGGACTGTTACAAGACCTCCCAAACACTGGGACTATTACAAGAATTATCAGACACTGGGACTGTTACAAGACCTCCCAGACACTGGGACTATTACAAGACCTCTCAGACACTGGGACTATTAAAGGACCTCTCAGACAATGGGACTATTACAAGACCTCCCAGACACTGGGACTATTACAAGATCTCTCAGACACTGGGACTATTACAGGACCTCCCAGACATAGGGACAATTACAAGATCTCTCAGACACTGGGACTGTTACAAGACCTCTCAGACACTGGGACTATTACAAGACCTCCCAGACACTGGGACTATTACATGAGTTCTCAAACACCGGGACTATTACAAGACCTCTCAGACACTGGTACTGTTACAAGACTTCTGAGACATTGGGACTGTTACAAGACCTCACAGACACTGGGACTATTACAAGACCTCTCAGACACTGGGACTATTACAAGACCTCCCAGACACTGGGACTGTTACATGACCTCTCAGACACTGTGACTGTTACAAGACCTCCCAGACACCGGGACTATTACAAGACCTTTCATACACTGGGACTATTACAAGACCTCTCAGACACTGGTACGTTTACAAGACCTCCCAGACACCGGGACTATTACAAGATCTCTCAGACACTGGGACTATTAAAAGACTTATCAGACACTGGGACTGTTACAAGATCTCCCAGACACTGGGACTATTACAAGACCTCTCAGACACTGGGACTGTTACAAGACCTCCCAGACACTGGGAATATTACAAGACCTCTCAGACACTGGGACTATTACAGGACCTCTCAGACACTGGGAATATTACAAGACCTCCCAGACACTGGGACTATTACAAGATCTCTCAGACACTGGGACTGTTACTAGACCTCTCAGACACTGGGACTATTACAAGACTTATCAGACACTGGGACTATTACAAGACCTCTCAGACACTGGTACTGTTACAAGACTTCTGAGACATTGGGACTGTTACAAGACCTCACAGACACTGGGACTATTAAAAGACCTCTAAGACACTGGGACTATTACAAGACCTCCCAGACACTGGGACTGTTACATGACCTCTCAGACACTGTGACTGTTACAAGACCTCCCACACACCGGGACTATTACAAGACCTTTCATACACTGGGACTATTACAAGACCTCTCAGACACTGGTACTTTTACAAGACCTCCCAGACACCGGGACTATTACAAGATCTCTCAGACACTGGGACTATTACAAGACCTCTCAGACACTGGGACTATTACAAGACTTCTCAGACACTGGGCCTGTTACAAGACCTCCCAAACACTGGGACTATTACAAGACCTCTCAGACACTGGGACTGTTACAAGAACTCCCATACACTGGGACTATTACAAGATCTCTCAGACACTGGGACTATTACAAGACCTCCCAGACACTGGGATAATTAAGAGATCTCTCAGACACTGGGAATATTACAAGACCTCTAAGACACTGGAACTATTACAAGACCTCCCAGACACTGGGACTGTTACATGACCTCTAAGACACTGTGACTGTTACAAAACCTCCCAGACACCGGGACTATTACAAGACCTCTCAGACACTGGGACTATTACAAGACCTCTCAGATACTGGGACTATTACAAGACCTCTCAGACACTGGTACTGTTACAAGACCTCCAAGACACCGGGACTATTATAAGATCTCTTAGACACTGGGACTATTACAAGACCTCCCAGACACTGGGACTATTACAAGATCTCTCAGACACTGGGACTATTACAAGACCTCCCAGACATAGGGACAATTACAAGGTCTCTCAGACACTGGGACTGTTACAAGACCTCTCAGACACTGGGACTATTACAAGACCTCTCAGACACTGGTGCTATTACAAAACCTCTCAGACACTGGGACTATTACAAGATTTCTCTGACACTGGGACTGATACAAGACTTCTCAGACACTGGGACTGTTATAAGACCTCTCAGACACTGGGACTTATACAAGACCTCTCAGACACTAGAACTATTACAAGACCTCTCAGACACTGGGACTGTTACAAGACCTCCCAGACATTGGGACTATTACAAGACTTCTTAGACACGGGGATTGTTACAAGACCTCCCAGACACTGGGACTATTACAAGTCTTCTCAGACACTGGGACTGTTACAAGACCTCCCAGACACTGGGATCATTACATGACCTTTCAGACACTGGGACTATTACAAGACCTCTCAGACACTGGGACGATTACAAGACCTCCCAGACACTGGGACTATTACAAGACCTCTCAGACACTGGGACTATTACAAGACTTTCCAGACACTGGAACTATTACAAGACTTTCCAGACACTGGGACTATTACAAGACCTCTCAGACACTGGGACTGTTACAAGACATCTCAGACACTGAGACAATTACAAGACCTCTCAGACACTGGGACTGTTAAAAGACCTCTCAGACACTGGGACTATTACAAGACCTCTCAGACTGTGGGACTATTATAAGACCTATCAGACACTGGGACTATTACAAGACTTCTCAGACACTGGTACTGTTACAAGACCTCCCAGACACTGGGACTATTACAAGACCTCTCAGACACTGGGACTGTTACAAGACCTCCCAGACACTGGGACTATTACAAGATCTCTCAGACACTGGGACTATTACAAGACCTCCCAGACACTTGGATAATTACAAGATCTCTCAGACACTGGGATTATTACAAGACCTCTCAGACACTGGGACTATTACAAGACCTCCCAGACACTGGGACTGTTTCATGACCTCTCAGTCACTTTGACTGTTACAAGACCTCCCAGACACCTGGACTATTACAAGACCTCTCAGACACTGGGACTATTACAAGACCTCTCAGACACTGGGACTATTACAAGACCTCTCAGACATTGGGAATGTTACAAGACCTCCCAGACACTGGGAGTGTTACAAGACCTCTCAGACACTGTGAGTATTACAAGACCTTTCAGACACTGGGACTGTTACTAGACTTCTCAGACACTGGGACTGTTACAAGACCTCCCAGACACTGGGACTATTACATGAGTTCTCAAACACCGGGACTATTACAAGACCTCTCAGACACTGGGACTATTATAATACCTCTCAGACACTTGGACTATTACAAGACCTTTCAGACACTGGGACTATTAAAAGACCTTTCAGACATTGGGACTATTACAAGACCTCTCAGACACTGGGATTATTACAAGATCTCTCAGACACTGGGACTCTTAAAAGACCTCTCAGACACTGGGACTATCACAAGACCTCTCAGACACTGGGACTGTTACAAGACTTCTCATCACTTGGATTGAAACTAGACCTCCAGAGACTTGGACTATTACATAACCTCTCAGACACTGGGACTATTCCAAGACCTCTCAGACATTGGGACTGTTACAAGACCTCTCAGACACTGGGACCGTTACAAGACCTCTCAGACACTGGGACTGTTGCAAGACCTCCCAGACACTGGGAATATTACAAGACTTACCAGACACCGGGACTATTACAAGACCTCTCAGACAACGGGACTATTAAAAGAACTCTCAGACAACAGGACTGTTACAAGACCTCTCAGACACCAGGACTATTAAAAGAACTGTCAGACACCAGGACTATTACAAGACCTCTCAGACACGAGGACTTTTAAAGAACTCTCAGACACCGGGACTGTTACAAGACCTCTCAGACACTGGGACTATTAAAGAAATCTCAGACACCGGGACTGTTACAAGACCTCTCAGACACTGGGACTATTACAAGACCTCTCAGACATTGGGACTGATACAAGACCTCTCAGACACTGGGACTATTACAAGACCTCCCAGACACTGGGACTATTACAAGACCTCCCAGACACAAGGACTGTTACAAGACCTCCCAGACACTGGGAATATTACAAGACCTCCCAGACACTGGGACTATTAAAAGACCTCTAGACACTGGGACTATTACAAGACCTCTCAAACACTGGGACTGTTACAAGACCTCCCAGACACTGGGACTATTACAAGACCTCTCAGACACTGGGACTATTACAAGACCTCTCAGACACTGGGACTGTTACAAGACCTCCCAGACACTGGGACTATTAAACAAATTTCTCAGACACTGGGACTATTACAAGACCTCTCAGACACTGGGACTGTTGCAAGACCTTTCAGACAATGGGACTATTACAAGACCTCTCAGACACTGGGACTATTACAAGACCTCTCAGACACTGGGACTATTACAAGACCTCTCAGACACTGACACTATTACAAGACCTCTAAGACACTAGGACTGTTACTAGACTTCTCAGACACTTGGACTGTTACAAGACCTCCCAAACACTGGGACTATTACAAGACTTATCAGACACTGGGACTGTTACAAGACCTCCCAGACACTGGGACTATTACAAGACCTCTCAGACACTGGGACTAATACAGGACCTCTCAGACACTGGGACTATTACAAGACCTCCCAGACACTGGGACTATTACAAGATCTCTCAGACACTGGGACTATTACAGGACCTCCCAGACATAGGGACAATTACAAGATCTCTCAGACACTGGGACTGTTACAAGACCTCTCAGACACTGGGACTATTACAAGACCTCCCAGACACTGGGACTATTACATGAGTTCTCAACACCGGGACTATTACAATACCTCTCAGACACTGGGACTATTATAATACCTCTCAGACACTGGGACTATTACAAGACCTTTCAGACACTGGGACTATTAAAAGACCTCTCAGACATTGGGACTATTACAAGACCTCTCAGACACAGGGACTATTACAAGATCTCTCAGACACTGGGACTCTTAAAAGACCTCTCAGATACTGGGACTATTACAAGACTTATCAGACACTGGGACTGTTACAAGACCTCCAGACACTGGGACTATTACAAGACCTCTCAGACACTGGGACTGTTACAAGACCTCCCAGACACTGGGACTATTACAAGACCTCTCAGACACTGGGACTATTACAGGACCTCTCAGACACTGGGACTATTACAAGACCTCCCAGACACTGGGACTATTACAAGATCTCTCAGACACTGGGACTGTTACTAGACCTCTCAGACACTGTGACTATTACAAGACTTCTCAGACACTGGGACTATTACAAGACCTCTCAGACACTGGTACTGTTACAAGACTTCTGAGACATTGGGACTGTTACAAGACCTCACAGACACTGGGACTATTACAAGACCTCTCAGACACTGGGACTATTACAAGACCTCCCAGACACTGGGACTGTTACATGACCTCTCAGACACTGTGACTGTTACAAGACCTCCCAGACACCGGGACTATTACAAGACCTTTCATACACTGGGACTATTACAAGACCTCTCAGACACTGGTACTTTTACAAGACCTCCCAGACACCGGGACTATTACAAGATCTTTCAGACACTGGGACTTTTACAAGACCTCTCAGACACTGGGACTATTACAAGACCTCTCAGACACTGGGACTATTACAAGACTTCTCAGACACTGGGCCTGTTACAAGACCTCCCAGACACTGGGACTATTACAAGACCTCTCAGACACTGGGACTGTTACAAGACCTCCCATACACTGGGACTATTACAAGATCTCTCAGACACTGGGACTATTACAAGTCCTCCCAGACAATGGGATAATTAAGAGATCTCTCAGACACTGGGAATATTACAAGACCTCTAAGACACTGGAACTATTACAAGACCTCCCAGACACTGGGACTGTTACATGACCTCTCAGACACTGTGACTGTTACAAGACCTCCCAGACACCGGGACTATTACAAGACCTCTCAGACACTGGGACTATTACAAGACCTCTCAGATACTGGGACTATTACAAGACCTCTCAGACACTGGTACTGTTACAAGACCTCCAAGACACCGGGACTATTACAAGATCTCTTATACACTGGGACTATTACAAGACCTCCCAGACACTGGGACTATTACAAGATCTCTCAGACACTGGGACTATTACAAGACCTCCAGAAATAGGGACATATTACAAGGTCTCTCAGACACTGGGACTGTTACAAGACCTCTCAGACACTGGGACTATTACAAGACCTCTCAGACACTGGTGCTATTACAAAACCTCTCAGACACTGGGACTATTACAAGATTTCTCTGACACTGGGACTGATACAAGACTTCTCAGACACTGGGACTGTTATAAGACCTCTCAGACACTGGGACTATTACAAGACCTCTCAGACACTGGGACTATTACAAGACCTCTCAGACACTGGGACTGTTACAAGACCTCCCAGACATTGGGACTATTACAAGACTTCTTAGACACGGGGATTGTTACAAGACCTCCCAGACACTGGGACTATTACAAGTCTTCTCAGACACTGGGACTGTTACAAGACCTCCCAGACACTGGGATCATTACAAGACCTCTCAGACACTGGGACTATTACAAGACCTCTCAGACACTGGGACGATTACAATACCTCCCAGACACTGGGACTATTACAAGATCTCTCAGACACTGGGACTATTACACGACCTCCCAGATACTGGGACAATTACAAGATCTCTCAGACACTGGGACTGTTACAAGACCTCTCAGACACTGGGACTATTACAATACCTCTCAGACTCTCGGACTATTACAAGACCTCTCAGACACTGGGACTATTACAAGACTTCTCAGACACTGGTACTGTTACAAGACCTCTCAGACACTGGGACTATTACAAGACCTCTCAAACACTGGGACTATTACAAGACCTCTCAGACACTGGGACTATTACAAGTCCTCTCAGACACTGGAACTATTACAAGACCTCTCTGACACTGGGACTATTACAAGACTTCTCAGACACTGGGACTGTTACAAGACCTCCCAGACACTGGGACTATTACATGAGTTCTCAAACACCGGGACTATTACAAGACCTCTCAGACACTGGGACTATTATATTACCTCTCAGACACTGGAACTATTACAAGACTTTTCAGACACTGGGACTATTAAAAGACCTTTCAGACATTGGGACTATCACAAGACCTCTCAGACACTGGGATTATTACAAGACCTCTCACACACTGGGACTATTACAAGACCTCTCAGACACTGGGACTGTTACAAGACCTCTCAGACACTGGAACTATTACAAGACCTTTCATACACTGGGACTTTTACAAGACCTCTCAGATACTGGGATTATTACAAGACCTCTCAGACACTGGTACTGTTACAAGACCTCCCAGACACCGGGACTATTACAAGATCTCTCAGACACTGGGACTTTTACAAGACCTCTCAGACACTGGGACTATTACAAGACCTCTCAGACACTGGGACTATTACAAGACTTCTCAGACACTGGGCTTTACAAGACCTCCAGACACTGGGACTATTACAAGACCTCTCAGACACTGGGACTGTTACAAGACCTAGACCTCCAGACCACTGGGACTATTACAAGACTCTCAGACACTGGGACTATTACAAGACTCTCAGACACTGGGGATAATTACAAGATCTCTCAGACACTGGGACTATTACAAGACTTCTCAGACACTAGGACTATTACAAGACCTCCCAGACACTGGGACTGTTACATGACCTCTCAGACACTGTGACTGTTACAAGACCTCCCAGACACCGGGACTATTAAAAGACCTCTCAGACACTGGGACTATTACAAGACCTCTCAGATACTGGGACTATTACAAGACCTCTCAGACACTGGTACTGTTACAAGACCTCCCAGACACCGGGACTATTACAAGATCTCTTAGACACTGGGACTTTCACAAGACCTCTCAGACACTGGGACTATTACAAGACCTCTCAGACACTGGGACTATTACAAGACTTCTCAGACACTGGGCCTTTTACAAGACCTCCCAGACACTGGGACTATTACAAGACCTCTCAGACACTGGGACTATTACAAGACCTCCCAGACACTTGGACTATTACAAGATCTCTCAGACACTGGGACAATTACAAGACCTCCCAAACACTGGGATAATTACAAGATCTCTCAGACACTGAGACTATTACAAGACCTCTCAGACACTGGGACTGTTACAAGACCTCTCAGACACTGGGACTATTACAAGACTTCTCACACACTGGGCCAGTTACAAGACCTCCCGGACACTGGGACTTTTACAAGACCTCTCAGACACTGGGACTATTACAAGACCTCTCAGACACTGGGACTATTACAAGATCTCTCAGACACTGGGACTATTACAAGACCTCTCAGACACTGGGACAATTACAAGATCTCTCAGACATTGGGACTATTACAATACCTCTCAGACACTGGGACTGTTACAAGACCTCTCAGACACTGGGACTATTATTAGACTTCTCAGACACTGGGCCAGTTACAAGCCCTCCCGGACACTGGGACTATTACAAGACCTCTCAGACACTGGGACTATTACAAGATCTCTCAGACACTGGGACTATTACAAGACCTCCCAGACACTGGGACTATTACAAGACCTCCCAGACACTGGGACAATTACAAGATCTCTCAGACACTGGGACTTTTACAAGACCTCTTAGAAACTGGGACTGTTACTAGACCTCCCAGACACTGGGACTATTACAAGACTTCTCAGACAATGGGACTATTACAAGACTTCTCAGACACTGGTATTATACAAGTGGTGACTACATTCAACTGTGCCATAATGTACCTCAAATAGCCGTGGTTAATATTCGTGCACCGACGTCGGGTCAAATAGGGCTTTAAACCCCACCAAGACCTCAAATTAATGTTAAGTTTCCCCAGCAATTGACCTCTCCAAGTAATTTATAGAATCATCGGAATTTATAAACAAATGATTTTATGAACGACCTGACCTTAAAGCTTTTAGGTGGATATATATTTTTACAAAAATTTTTTTAATGAGCCTTTAGCTCCTCTTTAGTTTGTGAGGCAACGCTCCTTATTACTATAACCACTCTATTCCCCACCCGAGCAGGGTTCCATCCTCACTGAGGTGATTCAAGTAAAACACTAAAGGTATCCCGTTTTGTGTGGAACATATTATGGTAAGCCTACCATTACACAAGTTTAAAAATCCCTAAATGTTACAAATTGCTGAAGGTACAGCTTCTATACACTGTACCTAAATTAAGGTCACTTACATTATTGAAATCACTGCCCTTAGTTACCATAAAAAGAATTAAATAACATTTAGAGGCATGTAATTGTCATACATTGTCTTTGTGTCCTGTGGTTATGGAGCTTTACCCCCCCCCCCCTTCACCTATCCTTCGAGATTTAATTCTGTACACAGCCTTGGTTACCTGATGCCTTGTGGGTGCGCCACTGGTGGTTACTACACTGCCATTGTACCATACATAGGTACCAAGAAGAGAAATGTTTACTACACTGCCATTGTACTACACATAGGTACCATGACGCATACTCGCACATACACTGTGAACATAGCTGGCTTTCATCAGTATCGTATTTATGTAAACCTATCTTGATGGACTATGTATGATCCATATATCATGATGGACTAAATAGCAAGGCTATTGTATTTGTTAGTTATGGTTATAGACACATCTAGATATCAAGTTCTTTAAATTGAAAAATGACGCCTGGACACGGGAAGCAAACCCGGGACCTAGTATGCCAATGCTCTAACTACTGAGCTATCCAGGAGTCGTCCCGGGTTCGATACTTGTGTCCAGGAAACATTTTTCGATTTAAATAATTTAAACATATCTTAGTTCAATTTTTTAATACAATCGTTTTAATATTAGAAAATAAAATTCTAAGAAGTTCGTGAAAAATACACCTGTTAATTTAATAGGATGAAAATATTAAACATGAACCAAAATTTGTTATTTCCTAGAAATATTTGTGATATGTGGTTTTCCAGTGGTGATGACGTCACGTCCGTCTTTGTCCACCATTGTTGACAGCAAGGTTCTTTAAGTAATGTGTTCCCCATTGTGAAACTCACCCCCAAGGCTGTCACGCCACGCCTTCTGTCTCGCATACCAATGTTAACACATATTGTCCAAACATAGTTCACATTCCTAACACTACAACTGGGGGACTAGAATAAAACATACAATCTTCCTTTATACCTTCAACAAGGATTCAACTAGAGACTCTCATATCAATATTATGTACGGATATTTAGCCTCACGTAACTAGCAATCAGAGGATTCATAAGCAGGAAAATATTCACAATATAATGAGTGTTTATCAATTAACCATTTATACTACACGATTGACCGTGATATCACATACTGGATTAACCGGGATATGAGTTGTGGCCAGAGCGCCACGTATCGCTTGGGTCGGTACGAGCTGAAGCCGTGTGTCGCTCGCATTTATTACTCATTCGCACCAACTGATATTTTAAATACATCTGACAAAATCAAAAGCTTTGTCGCGAAGTTATAGTAACGGTTTACCCTTGAAGTTTGCCTAATCCAGAAAAAAAATTAGTCTAAACGTTTTAAATTCTGAGCTACCTTACAACCGTTGTACCGGCCGCCGCTCGTACCCAAATCACAAAATGCTGACTAGTTAAGTGCACCGTGAACTTAGAATGAGGAACATTGTCCTGTGGAAACCTCTCGATTATTATTGTTCAGCTCAGTACTAGAAGCTATAAGTACTGAAATAAGCGCTCAATACTTAAGGTACACTTAATTTAAGAAAATTAGAGCCGAGACTTTATGACATTTAATGTAATCACCCATTAAAATGCTGCCAGTTATAAATGTTAAAAGATAAATGTCAAAGAATTAGATTGTGTAAGACTGTATTTTCAGTTTTAATTTTACACATTTTACTGAATTCTACATATTCTCGAATACATTACATACAATTACATATGTCGAGTTTTTTTAATCGTTATTTTAATTATATGACTTTCTTGAGGAAAATACATTTAAAGAATGTGACACTAATTTTCAGGCAACCTGTACTTGAATAAAGGAATGTATCCAATGAATGGATGGCAGTGAGCAAAGTCCAAGTCAGGTATGTTGGATCATCAGAGATGATTTCAGTTGCCGTAACGTGGCTTTGAGTCTGACGTTTCTCGTGCTGTTAAAGGGAGAAAATGCGGTGTTGCCAGATAGTGCCCCAGCGCACGTGTCTCGCACGTAGTGTCAATTTGTAAACACCAACCGATGAGTTGTAAAAACAATAATTATTGGATCTGATTAGCTCATTTTCCCGTTATTATTTTGGTCTGGAAAAGAAATGGAATTCATTGCCAAGGCAAGGAACAAATGACGAAAAAGAAACAAAGAATTAACAAAAGAAAATATATATATTTAAAGTCTGTCAAGATAATACGGTGAGTAGAACGACACAACTCGTTAAACACTATTGTAAGTGTTTATATTTAGAAAAAAATTTTACATTTACTTCCTTTAGAAATTTTCGACCATAAAATTGATATTTTGCTACATGTTTACTACATAAAAATCCGAGCTCTACTAATCATGAACTCTCTATGAGCTATGAGCTATCCTTATATTTTGCACAAGAGCTTGAGATCATAATTGTAAATATGTTTTTAGCAGCTATTGACGGAAGAAAAGTGAGGCGTCAAAGTACATTGTTTACATACTTACTCTATAGGATAGCATTAGGAACACGAAAGCACTTTACCATACTTACAAAAGTACGCCACCTATCCATATTTCAAGTTAGTTATATCCATTCCCCCTCATTACTTCCTATTCCTATCTTGAGCTAGTTATACCCAGTCCACCTCATTACACCCTTTTCCTATCTTGAGCTAGCTTTATCCAATCAACCTTATGGCACCCTTTCCCTGTCTTGAGATAGTTCTATCAAGTTCCCTTCATTACACCCTATCTCTATCTTGAGCTAGTTATATCCAGTCCACCTCATTACACCTTATTTCCTTCACATCCATTCTGATGTTATCTGATTCTTGATCTTCCCATTGAGTTTGCCATTCAATACTCTGAAAAAGATTACGATTATAACTTTATATTGTCAAGCTTAATTCCTGACCTGATCATTTAAGTTAAAATTCAGAACAGGTATATTATGTGCCGACATCATATTACACATAAGTTATCGGTAAAATCTATTATTTTGTGGTGAAATGAGGGTAGGGCTGAACGAATACTATACACACCTCCCTAAGATACAATTTACCAAAAACTATTGCACATTTCATTTGCTATTTAATATTTATGTGTGATTGTAGAAATATGATCTTTGATGAAGGGTCTATTTGATATTTTGGTGACGTACACTATATTTGGAGCCAACATATTACTGGCCACATTTTATTTATGTTCAAGCTTGATACAGATATCTACACACTCCTAATTAAGGGGTATTTTGAGTACATCTATTTAGGAAGAAGTATATTTATAGGTACTAGTAAATAGCAACTAGGGTGGAAGGAACGCATTCAAGTACTCTGCAAAGCTGAGAGAAAATGAGACATGCTTTGCTATCATAATTTTTGGTAGGAGAGGGGGTCCTTGTTCCTTGTTTGTATCGATAATATGTTCACATTGTCTGTAGTAGTCCCTGTTCCTTGTCTGTATCGATAAAATGTTCACATTGTCTGTAGTAGTCCCTGTTTCTTGTCTGTATCGATAATATGTTCACATTGTCTGTAGTAGTCCCTGTTTCTTGTATGTATCGATAATATGTTCACATTGTCTGTAGTAGTCCCTGTTTCTTGTCTGTATCGATAATATGTTCACAGTGTGTTGTAGTAGTCCTTGTTCCTTGTTTGTATCGATAATATGTTCACATTGTCTGTAGTAGTCCTGTTCCTTGTTTGTATCGATAATATGTTCACCGTGTGTTGTAGTAGTCCTTGTTCCTTGTTTGTATCGATAATACGTTCACAATGTGTTGTAGTAGTCCTTGTTCCTTGTTTGTATCGATAATACGTTCACAGTGTGTTGTAGTAGTCCTTGTTCCTTGTTTGTATCGATAATACGTTCACAATGTGTTGTAGTAGTTCTTGTTCCTTGTTTGTATCGATAATACGTTCACAGTGTGTTGTAGTAGTCCTTGTTCCTTGTTTGTATCGATAATACGTTCACAGTGTGTTGTAGTAGTCCTTGTTCCTTGTTTGTATCGATAATACGTTCACAGTGTGTTGTAGTAGTCCTTGTTCCTTGTTTGTATCGATAATATGTTCACTGTGTGTTGTAGTAGTCCTTGTTCCTTGTCTGTATCGATAATATGTTCACCGTGTGTTGTAGTAGTCCTTGTTCCTTGTTTGTATCGATAATACGTTCACAATGTGTTGTAGTAGTCCTTGTTCCTTGTTTGTATCGATAATACGTTCACAATGTGTTGTAGTAGTCCTTGTTCCTTGTTTGTATCGATAATACGTTCACAGTGTGTTGTAGTAGTCCTTGTTCCTTGTTTGTATCGATAATACGTTCACAGTGTGTTGTAGTAGTCCTTGTTCCTTGTTTGTATCAATAATATGTTCACAGTGTGTTGTAGTAGTCCTTGTTCTTTGTCTGTATCGATAATACGTTCACAGTAGATATATGGTAACTTTTCCTAGCTATCAGATACCCCCTTTCCTTCCGTAGATGCCCCATATACAGTGTGACTTGTAATTGTATAACTTACAATATGGCGGTGCAGTGGAATCTACACTGAAAAAGAAACTAAAAATGTAATAACAACATATTACCGGGACCGTATTGTTATTCAGATATAGCAACATGTCGCGGTAGTATTGCGCATGCGTCGTTCGTCGTGCTGGAGACATGGAACGTCACACTTAGTTAATTTATGTGATTGAAAGTGGCCAGTACTATGTAATGTTACTGACCTGCCCCTAAAGAATATGTGAGAGCATTGACAATAATATCGTCCTAATTTTATAAACCTATCTTATTTTATTGAAATTATATAATCTATTAAATGGCGCTTAAAGCATTTCTTCTTCTAAGAAGGCACAAGAGCCATTGTCAATGACGTCAGAGTGCATGACGTAGGACCAGTAGAGTCAGAAGGACAATTTAAGGTATCTTATAAGGAAAATAAATTTACTTCCTTTCCTAAAAAGAACAATATGCATTTCTAAACGGTAATTTGAGCCAGATTCTTGTTCTCGAACATTCTACCTCCATCCATATGTTTTATTTTTCTATTTTATTTTTCTATACAGAAGCTTCTGGAAGCTTCCATGAGCAATAGATATATGCGAAAGATGGAGCAATAGAAACTCACTAGGAGTGCAGTCCTTGATGTAGTCGGACTGTAGCTCCTGTCCGCGATCCCTACGATCGAGCTATCGGCTGCGTACGAAGTTTGTCAACTACATGATTTGTTTTCTCTTGAAATAAATTAAACATAGATTTTGAATTAAAAGAATGTCAACTTTATAAATGTGTATTTATTACATAATAGAGTAAAACGTGGCCCAACGAGGGGCTAGTGATATGAACGAGTGCGATAAATAAACCTTATTCTTTTATAAACCTTATAAAAAGGCTTCCAATCGCGTGGCAATCAAACCACATTAGTTCACAATTCATCAATTAGTGCCTAAACCAGGACAATTCAAATAAACCATAATTACAAGAAGAAAAAGATCTTCAACTATGTGGGACCAAAACACAAACTAGAAACTAATCGTTTGATTTGGATTTACGGCGAAGCGTGAAAGAATTCCTCTGCTCATATTAAGTTGCACGTTTTCCTGTCCGATGACAGCAAACTACAAGGACATTTGTAGCACCGAATAGTTGCATAAGGTAAACCGATTGTTTTGCACCTGTGATAGTCAACGATGGCAGATCGCGACTTTACAGGACCGTTGCAGTGGAAGAGGCTGTTCTGCAATCTGTGGAACACTACCGTATACAGGTACACGGTGATTAGCTGCACGTCATCACCTGTCACAGTCGTCCGTGTGGAGAACAACACATGGCCGTTTATGATCCAACCCCTTCCATTTGCAATCCATGCAGGAGTTGGACAAAGCTCTCAATTTTGAACGCTGTAAAACATTCTGCGAACGGCTGCTGCGCCACCACAATACAGCTTCACAATTCCTCATCAGAGTACTGACAATGAATGAAGCAACATTTACCAGAAATTTCAGAGTCAATCTCCACAACCAGTACATTTAGGCAGACAGAAATCGAAATGCCAGCCAATATCAATTCCCCATCAACGTTTGGGTGAGATTTATGGGTGATATTCTACTTGGACTGTATGAAATACCTCCACTACTACGACATGAAAACTACTTACACTTTCTCCACACCGTTCTCCTCTTACTACTGGAGGACGTTCCACTTATAGAGTTGGGCGAAACAGTGATTTTATGATATAAGTGAATAAAGTGACTGTGATTTTAAAATATCGGTGATCTATACCTGTGATTTTCCACTGTCACTGGTATTCACAGTGTCTCGATGGACCGATATTTTTTCACTTTCCAACCACGGTCAAAGCTAGTATTTAGCTGCTGTCCGAGTAGGCAAGTATCGAGTATCGAATATTTCTGAGTACTGGGTATTTAGTATCTATTCGTATAGTCCAATGATTATTCGTTATAAGGAAACTAATTACTGGAGAGTTTGGCGGCTTACAATGGAATTCGATATTTAAAGGCCTAACATAAACTCTTCCTGTCGGCACTGAGATTGACAATCGACACAGCTACCTAATCTTCAGGTTTCATCTTGGTTTCATGTTTCCTGGCTAATGTACAGTCAATACAAAAGTATGCGTTTTAAGTTATTTGATACAGTTGATAAAAAGAGAAAGCAAAAAATGTTATTTAATATTTTATAGTGAAATGTTATGTAATTTGGGCAAAATTAGTTGTCCAACAAACATTAGGTTAAACTTGAGTACCAATATTAAAAATTATTTGACGTGCAATGAGAAACTCTTGTAATTGTGTAGTTTATTTAATGATCTGTTTTACTACAATTAGTTTAGAAAATGTTGTTTTGAATGCAGGTCATATATAATATTATTGTAGTGTTATTTTATTCAAATACCGTACATCTAATAATAGGTGAAATATATATATATATATATATATATATATATATATATATATTATAAGCAAATAAACTTTAGATTAGACTATAGGATGACTAGGATCATCAACGCATATTAAATATTAAGGTTTATTTATATATTTTATATTTTGTTACTTATTTTAATTTATTATTTGCGATTTTGGGGATAGGATCACCGAAAAAAATAATACTTTTTTTTCGTAGCCTACTTTTAAAAAGAATCCGAAATATGATTTGTTTAGTAAGCAAGATTTTCGATTTTATCCTTATCAACAAAAAATGTGTATTGAAAAGAATGGCCTTAATTGGTTTTTCAGTATTGAACGATGTAAACACTGAACTAACGCCCACGCAGTGACCAAAAGTTCTGTCATTTACACCCGCTAAATAATGTTCTGACGCTACCTCTGGACGCCGTCAGTGAGTGTCTGTTCTGATCATTTTTACGTAGCAATATGATACCATTTTTGAAAAATGAGTTATACGAGATCAAGTGTTTTAAATAGAAATAGCGCGTAAAACATGCCGGTTAATAAGGTCGTTTCTCAATTAGCTGGTAGAATATAAAAAATAAAATAACAACAAGGGCCGCGAAGCGAGTATTTACTTGAGTGTCTAGAAGAAGCAATACTAGCTCCGTAGCTCGATTAACTGTTGCTATCTGATGCGAGTATGGAGTATCTCCAATAACCGATACTTTTGAGATCGAGCCACTGGGAGTTAGCGGGGATCATATGGTATCGGTGAAAAAATCACAGTCAGTGATTTATCGCCCATCTCTAGTCCCGCTGCCAACGCACCTGAACATGTGGCGGCTACTTCAGGATGGAGCCTCTCCCTGCACATCACGACTGTGCAGTGAGACGCCATTTGGACGAATACTATCCCAGGCGATGGCTTGGTAACAACGGGCCTGTTGGCGATAAAGAAGTGGTCCCGGAAATATGTTTTTATGAAGCTTTTAAGTTCTTTTTCAGTGTAGATTCCACTGCACCACTTTATTATATACAGTTACAAATCATCCTGTATATATAGAGACACGTTGAAATAGCTTTAGAAGTATTATTGGATGCATATATAATATGTTTTCTAAAAGTAGAATAGTTTTATAAGCCACGTGAGATTAATTATTAATTTTATGTAACCATACAGTTATTGTAAAGGTATAAACCAGTTCCGTGGTATAGTGGTCAGAACTCTTGACCTCCAATATAGAAGTCCCGGCTGTTTCTGTGAATATTATTCCCGAGATGAGAATCATCCCAAAGGTTCATCAGGTTCTGGTTAGTTAGAGATAATTTAGGTTAATAGTTTCTACTGGTTCCATACCTTAATATTAACTATCATCATCACCTTATCTCCAATGGAAAGAATGTAAGATGAGTACATTGGGGCATCCCCTGGGTAACGGTACATAAGTACCGGCCCATCATCCCACAAACTGGGCTGCGAGTGATGTAGAAATAAGTGAATATACTAAAACAAGTTAATGGCACAAGGTCACATGTTGGGACACACTTCACTTATAAATAAAAAAATTAAAAACGGAACTACATTATTTCCTAGATTGCCAATAATCGACAGGTTTCTAGAAATGGATTAGTATTTACACTAGTTTATATCACATAGATATTTTAGTGTCCGGAAAAATAAAAAGTTTAGTGTGATTGTTGGTGATATTATATATATACCTGCTCCAGCTATACACATGTGTAGTAATTATGCTAATGTGTTACTGACGAGAAAGGTTGAAATTAGAGGAAGTATACGTTTGAATAACAATTTTATATCTGTCTAGTCAGTGGCGGCTCGTGAGGGAGAACTTTGGGACGCCCCACCCCCCTTGAAAAATAAAACAAAAGAGAAACAAAACACAATTTGAAATAATTACCAATATTCTCATTTTTTTCCCCCCTAACATAATGAAAATTATAAATGAGTACGTCATACGGTGGTTTTCATGACAACCTGACGTCACTACCGTTAGTTAAGCGGTCGTCTCGTGGGCTCCACTGGTTGGATTCCATAATCCATGCAATTATAAAAAGTCCGTGAAGATGGAAGCTAGTCACTTTTCTTTTCAAAATGAAAGTTTCCTATATTAAAACACTGAATTGTTGTTCTTTATCATTAGACAAGAAGCTTGAAATAAAATACAATACGAGTCCAGTGCCCGATTTGAACTTTATGTATTATTTATTTATTATTTAGCACACCGTCTTACTACCCGTTCGGGTTGTACGCTTTAAGTACTAATTACGCTAATGGATTAGGAATTGGGAAGGTTGAATTAGAGGAAGTGAACCCGCATTTGCGTGGAGGGAGAGTGGAAAACCATTTAGGAAAAACCACCCCCAGTTCACCCGACCGAGATTCGAACCTCGATCTCCCCGTCCTCAGCAGTCGAGCTCAACACGACTAGTGCGTTAGCTAACTACGCCACCGAGGCGGGTAACTTTATGTAAAAAAAATTATGTAAAAAAAGTTGCAAAGGAAAAGGGGAATTTACACACTATTTTACTATGCTGTTTTGCTTGAACAAGCCAGCCGCCTCTAACATAACGAGTGTGAGATTTTTTTTGTTTGTTTTCAATTTAAATAGGATTGTCATATTTTTCTCACATTCCCCATACAGGAAGGCGGCTTTAGAGCAAGTATGCTAAAGAAAAAAATACTTCATTCTCCACAAGCTAGATGGAACTTCCTTCACTTTCAAAGACGATATTATTTAATTTTTCAAAAATATACAGACAGGCGCTCTGAAAATATATAACTCATGAACGGTAACACCCCTGGCTTTGTTAAATGGTTTGGAAATTGTACTTTCTTTTTTGGACAAATTTTTACTTTAAAATAATGCATCACGTTTATGTATTATTTAATTAACTACCAGTTCAACAAGCCGATCAAGTGAGAATTCATTATGCTATTGGCGACTTTGAAGAGATTATAATCAAAATTAGAAATAAGTTACCCTCTGTCTTTGATAGGAGGAAAGAATTTAGATGCTCTCAGAAAGACCTACATCTATAAAGATGAGAATTAAAATGTACCGGCAAAGTAGGTGTGTTGTATTTAGACTTTAAGATCACTTTGGACTCAAAGAAATTGAAAAGCAATACAAATTCTTGTAACTATTGCTGTGAGTATTTTGTAAAGTGAGTGGTGTTTTTCAATTGTGAAGTTAATAAAAACCTACTTAAAAATCACCATTAGTGAAGACAGATTAAATGCTTTCGCCATGTTTTCTATAAAACTGTCATTGATTCGCGATATATCAGACTTTAACGAACTTGTAATAAAACAATAATTAATTTCGGACAAAAACCAAAGATTATATTTTTATTTCAAACGATAAATTTACTGATTAACTAATTATTGTATTATATAGTATGTATAGTGCACAATATAGTTTTAATAACTATTTATATATTATTGTGTTTACAGGTGAGTGTTTATGTGTGTATTTCAAGATGGGCATTCTTCTACTTCAAACTAAATTAATTTTTATGTATTTTTTTTAAAACTTTTACTAACTTTGTAGTTTTTAAGTTAAATACAGGATGGTAATTATAAGTTTGGTATAAGCTAAGCTGTAGTACACATGATCTGACAATTATAAGGTTTGCTCACGGGCCGTTACTGTGACTAGTAATATACAAGTATTTTAGAGCATATTCGACCTTCACCGCCCATGATCTGTCTGTGCGCGCCACACCCTTCATGTTGACCAAACAAGGCAAGGTCCAACTTCTGGTTTCCAAACCACTTTCAAGCCACCAGACTGAGAGTGAAACTTGGAGTATCAGCATCATCGAAACCAACATAGGTTTCATATTTCCACAGATTACAACTTTGTATTGCTTTTGAGCGGTAAATATCACTTATTTTTGATCCATTTAATGTAAATTTGATAAATAGCTCATCTTGGCTCGGATCCCACGTTAAACTGGTAGGTCCTCTATTTCACCTCACAATCACCCTACCATAACACATCGGCGTAATTGCGTATAACCCGAACGGGTAGTAAGACGTGGTGCTAATAATAATAATAATAATAATAATAATAATAATAATAATAATAATAATAATAATCAATCAATCAATCAATCATTGTTCATTGTTTATTTAGGATTTAAAAGAAAAATTACATAGATTAGTTTTTGATACAATCCCGAAGTACCCTAAAGGTACATCTTCAGGTCTTGTAGTTAAATAAATATTTAAAAAATAGTAAAAATTGTAATAATAAGATAATTAAAAAACACAAATATTTACACATAACATAACATTTCCACTAAAAAATATTTACATTGTTGTTTGAAGCATGCCTTGAAGTATCCAGTCTTTAATTTTATTTTTCGCTATATTTATTTCAGGGATTTCTCGGAGTGTTGGTGGTAGCAAATTAAACAATTTGGGAATGGTACATCTCAGTTCCTGTTTACCATAATAATTAGAGTATTGGGCGATTGTATACACTTCTTTGTTAGAAATTGAACAGGTGTTAAGGGAATGGGTTTTTATTTGCTTCTATTTATTGGAATGGTTATATCCTATCAAGAGGCTGTACTCATATAATTGGTTAAGAAGTAGAATTTTATGTTGAATGTATGTCTGTTTGTTAGCATTTTTGGTACCAAATATAATTTTCAAGATATTTTCTTGTAAATGCGAAATTTTTCTGAGTCAAAAATAGGGTTTTAAATTATTATTTAGCCACCAATTACATTATAAGATATAAGTCAAAGGATGAATCTTTATTATCAACTGGAAACTTAATCCGAACCCCAAGAAGGAGAAAAGATGTCATTGTAGGAAAAACATTTTTAGATGTTCCTAGGAGTTTCTGTTTATAGTAGCCTGTTTATTTGTAACAAACATGGGTCTTCAAACACCTGGCGAGTTCCATATTGGTTGTCTAGAGCAGGGGTCCCCAATTATTTTTGATGGAGGTTGGCATACTTCCGCGGCTCAGCAATCCGCGGTCCGCCCTTTGGTCACCACTGATCTGGGGTCTAGACGATACAGATCATAGAGGGAAAACTAAAATCTGTTACGGAAGACGTATTGTTTCACCAAAATGCCACCAAGAGCAGCATGAGTAGCTCGCCTTATAAGGGAGACTTTTTTTAAAAAATAATTACCTAAAGGGTTTTCTTTTTATCTTTAAATGTGACTATTATGGGTTTTAAATGTTTTGTGTTTAAGATTTAATATTTATTCTAACGTAATTATTTTTACCAAGCTGGTCCGTGCGTTGTATTGTGAAGTTTTGAATAAGATCAGGGTGGTTTTGTAATTTCCAAGGGATTTATAGAGTTGTTTGAATAATAAGGAAACCTCGACTATTCTAATAGACATTGAGTTAGGTCAGTTCTTTTGACATTTAATTTTTGTTTATTTCCGATCTCTCGCGTTCGATGAATATAAAAATATTGTAATATGAATTGTTATGTCTAAGATATTTGAAAGAACAAAAACTTTGGCATTTATAAATCTAAATTAATTTATTAGATTAATATTGTGTTTATAACGGTTTGAATTGGGGAAGACAATCCCAGAATGCAATCGGGGACTCCTGCAACATTTGTTTTAAAGAATGGTGATTTAAATAACCCGGGGAGTGAAAATTCATGTTAATCCCGGTTACATACTCGATCCCAGGACAAGAAACACTAACAGTGGAGAATGACATATTTTGGAAAGTTCTTAGTGCATTCTTTAGTGAACCTGCCAAGGTATTATCATTATAATCAACAGTTTCAGTAAGCAATTTATTTGGCTTTTCTTAATCCAAACGACGATTTCTTATTTTAAACTTAACATTTGTGGGGGGAGGGAGGATTACTTAACATTAACTTGTGATAAAAGAACTATTCTTTTTGAACATTCCTCCATTACTAAAGGAGTGTAAATCTAAAGGGCTAATTCTCCCGTAACTAACAAATCTTTATACATTAACAAAAGGGAATCCATATTGATTTTTTAAGCGTACCTTTTGGACCCATCTTGAACAATATTAATGAATTTATCTAAATAATACTTGTTTTCTAAATACATTAAATACATAACGTTAATAAATCTTTATAGTAATATAAAACATACAAACTTGTTATTTGAATAAAATTTAGATTAACTACAGGTATATAGTCGATAACTATATTAATAATTAATATAAATAAAATTATTGACTATTCAGCTGAAATTAATCTAGATTTTATTTAAATAACAGATTTGTGTATTTTATACTCTTACGTAAATTATTACACTCGGTCGTCATGGAGAGGACACATCAAAAATATAGTTGAACCATTGTATTAAAAACAAAATGGTGGAAAGTGAGTAAAACTTATCTGTAGCGTCTCCGGAAAAAACATCACAACTAAATTTATTATTATTAATAAATACCTATATATTTTTATATTTCATACCGCCTTAAGTAATTACGTCTGCCAAGTGTTGTTTATTTCATATATTCACAGCTTTAGAAAAGTGCTAACGACTTGTGTTATTGTTCCACGTGCAAATGTCGCCAACTATGAAAAGTGTACTTGAAAGATTTAAGAAGTTTGTAGCAAGTGTGAACGCTACAATTCGCAGCCTTGAGTCTCGGGTAAATAGTGTAGTGACTGAAACTATGGGTCGACTCAGGAAGCTAGTGGATCAATTCTAACTGAGATTGAGAAATTTAAAAGTGGTTTTAAAAAGGAAGTGGATCACTTGAAAAACTATTTCTCAGATATAAACAAGAAAGTCACGCTTCAAGAGGACAAACTCGACGATCTTGAACAAAACAGCCGAAGAAACTGTTTGCTCGTCCATGGAATGCCAGAAAAACCAGGCGAGGAGGTGAGGACCGAAGTTTTAAGGATCTTTGAGACAAGATTTAATGTCAATATTGAGGCTCGTGATGTTGACAGATGTCACCGAATAGGCAAGCCGAGAGAAACATCCACAGAGGCTCTGGTGTAGGGTAGAAGGCCTATTAGAATTAAATTCACAAGCTACCAAAAACATTCGCTTGTTTTAAGCGCTAAGAAAGCCCTTAAGAGCAACTCTATTCTTATAACGGAGACACTCACGTCCATGAGACAGCAAATCCTCAAGGCAGCGAGGGATAAATATGGAATTCGGCAATGCTGGACACAGGACGGGAGAATAGTTATCCTGTGGGATCAAGGTCATCGAGTGTACATCAATACACTTAGTCAGATGAACAACTTAAACATTTTGTTGGCTAAACAGCATAGGCCTGTACATGAATAATTAATTAACAATCCAACTAATAAGTGTGTAATCATCCATGTTGCCGTGGTGTGCGGGTGTTTGAAACACTTTCTTTACTTCACTCGTGCTATCTGTTTTATTTTTATTTTCACTATTCATATTGTTTATTATTTATTTATTATTATTATTATTATTATTATTATTATTATCTAACATGTTGAATGTAATCTGTATGATTGTGTATGTGCGTCCGCATTTTCTCGGTTTCTTGGGTGAGTTTTTGAATGCGTTTATTGAACTTTATTTTCTCCTATTATGAGTAAAGTACAAACTTTGGTACCATAGACTCCAACTAGTGCTCCCTTTCAAGAACTTTGTTCAATCAACACCTGGGATGAGGGAGCTGAATTGTACCTCTCGAAAGAGTTTCTCTTCCAACACCTTACACACAAACAACCCAATTGAAAATGCTGAATTGTATCTCTAAGTGGAGGAATTTAAGTTTTAATTCTTATGCTGATAAAGAATAAGTAAAGTGGAAACGTTTTTTTGGATTTTAGTTTGTCATAAGACTGCTAGAGGGCATTACAAGTGGCAAACCTTGATTTATGATTAGTACAGCACATGAATAAAAGAAGGCAGCATGAGCTAAAATTATTTAAATCGTTGAAACAATTTATAGAAGATTTTTAGTTTGGTCTGTGTTTGAAAAGGTAAAAAACATATTGTAAAATATGCAAGAGTTAAGGATGTTGAAGTCTCGGAACTTTTTACAGAAATAGAGCTATTGGCTCCAAATAACAGATTTTGGCTGTGTTATATTTCAAAAATATATGTGTGACTTGATTTTTTTTTTTTTTATTTATTAAAATTGACGTTTAAACTAAAGGAATTTGTTTAGTAAGTATCTCAAAACTATTAATTTAAGTAGCGGATATTTGCATTTTGCGTAATGACTTGCTGAAGATGATCTCGTAAAGATTATAATATGATCGCCATAATACTTTATAAAATATTTAATTTATTATAACATTTAAAATATACTTTTTATAATCTATTTGTATTATTTCTTTTCTTTTCATTTTTAGAATATTAAATGTATTTCAAACTTGTGGTGAATCAATTCAGAACCTTTAAGTATTTGATTTTTGCCTCTAATAGGAAATATTATACTGTCAACAACTTTGACACATTACTTCGCTTAAGATTCGGATGGAGATCTCGTGGTTTTGCAATTCTCTCTTCAAGTAGTACCAATAAGAGGGGCCTGGAGTGCAAGTAGTCTAAGTGACATTTTTAAATATTTTCCTCTAAGTGCATAGTCTCAAAGTTTTAGTATGTTATGTCCAGGGAAAAAGATGTACGTTATAAGTGAATTCGTGCACAGAGCTGCTTCCTATGTAAAAATCACTATATCTCTCGATTAAATTCATGTTCTGCTTAGAGAACAACGCGTACAAGGGCATCCCAACTTTGTAGTTGCCATCTTCGCATTGAGATAGTGATATGATATTGAAATTAATAATTAATAGTAGTAAGCATTATTATAATACTCTTATTCTTATATTAACATATACAAAATTTTTAAATTATATATTAGTATATCAATATTAAAATATTATAGCCATTCCACTTTTAAGGTTTGGTGGTTTGTTGTTAAATTTTATAGGTAAAATGATCATAATCTATTTAGCTTGGTATATATATTATTATAAATGCCTTTTTACCCTTGAACGTATTATTAAATATTACTGTTTCACAACTTGTTTATCAAAGAAATAAGTTTATATTTACTTTTTTGTTTCTTAAGCAATAGTGATAGTTGTGGGCGGGGGGGGGGGGCAAAAAAACACATAAATATTGAAAAATACTGGATGCATATTATCTAGTAATCCAAATATTGGTTGTGTCGATCACAAATTCCTTGAACCTGGGCATATTACATTAAATGTGATTAGGATTTTGGAATGATTGGAATGATGAAAAAAGTAAGCATCATTTAAAAATGTTGTTTTGTTCCAATGACTGGGTGGACGTTGTGAATGCGGCTAGTAGGAAGTTTCTGTAGCAAAGAGGACAAGTGAGAATTGTGTTCCATCTCTCCAAAGAATGCAAACACTAAGGATACTGCCCTTAAAAAAATCAAGGGAAACTAAGTATCATTGCGTGAAATAAGATGTATTAAAAATAGGAAAAACAATCAATTCCAAATTAGCTACAAATATACAATGAATCATGAAATGACATTTATAATAGCAGACTTGAAAAAAACTATGTAACAGGGAGGCCCATCTTCTTACACTTTAGGGAGTTAAATGAAGAGTGAGAAAACATTTGAAAAATGTAGTAATCTCCAAGAAATTAATCAGTTTATCTACCCTATCTTCAACACTTTTTATAATGGCATACCACAAACAGAGGTGAAAACAAAGGAGAGGTGTGATGGAAGGACAAGAGTAAAGAGGAGGTGAGGAAAGATGGGGTGAAAGAGGACAAGGTCACAGAGATAATTATACAATAAGTTAATAGATCTGATTCCAGAAAGTGTGCAAACAACTTTTATCTCCAATTCTGAATCTCAAGACAGTGGAGATAGCACTATCATAGAGAGTGATTACATGTCATTGCATATATTCATGTGTGTAAAATACAAAGAAACATTGTAATAAATATAAACTTTCATTGAATACATTAGTTATAAATAAGGACTTCATATAATTTCACTTATATGCCTTTAACTCTCAAACAGAGAGCTAATACAAGTAATACAAGTGATTTTGATATTTAATTTAAAATGATCAAAACCTGTAAAAATCATGTTGATGATACAAAATAATAATATTAGGTAATACTAAACACATGCACAACATCAAACTTTAAATTAAACACAGAGTTTACAAACTTAGTTCAAATTAAAACTAGTTTTTCTCCAAATAGTCCTATGTCACTTATTACTAGGCTACTTGTACACTTGGTCCCTCTATTACCACCTTACCAAAGGTGCGCCACTGTTCAGTCTGATTTTGGTAGGAAGAACAAGTAGAACATTTCTGGAAAAGTTACTACATTTCAAAATGTTTCCCTACGCTAAAACATATAATTTGAAAAACCATATGTTGAGCAGCTGTCACTTTTGACAAGCAAAGTTTTGAAAAAAATAATTAATAAATGACCGTTTAACTTTTTAGCTATGGCAGTCACCACACCAACCCTCCAGCCCCCCCCCCTATAATTTCAACCCTTTCAGAGTGTCCTTGCATTCCAATTAATCCAGGGGCTACCACTACCCCAACAGCTCGTTCACACGATACGGTCGGTGACCTTTAAGGTAAAAAAAATATCAGCGCGAGTTTTTACTTTAGGTTTTGTCAACGGAAACCTTATGTGGTGATCCGGTGAAAAAACCTAATCAGTCACCAGTGGCACAAGTATTGCAATAGGAGCGATAAGATAAGGTTTGTTTTTACCTTATGGCACAAGTATTGTATTGGGAGCAATAAGATAAGGTTTGTTTTTACCTTATGGCACAAGTATTGTAATGGGGAGCGATAAGATAAGTTTGTTTTTACCTTATGGCACAAGTATTGTAATAGGGCGATAAGATAAGGTTTGTTTTTACCTTATGGCACAAGTATTGTATTGGGAGCGATAAGATAAGGTTTGTTTTTACCTTATGGCACAAGTATTGTAATGGGAGCGATAAGATAAGGTTTGTTTTTACCTTATGGCACAAGTATTGTAATGGAGCGATAAGATAAGGTTTGTTTTTACCTTATGGCACAACGTGGCTGAGGAAAGGCCGTCCGGCCACTGTTGTAACTTTGCACATGTAAAAGAATGCATGGAATATGGATAAGACATCGGACTATACAAAGACAAGGATTTAAAAGAATTAACGTGGGCGAAAATATGTGTAATTATTAAAAGAAAACTTTGAGGAATTGTAACAAATCAAGGCAGGAGCTAGATTTTTTTAAATATACATTTTCTAATAACTATATGGAAGAAGGTTGTGATTTACTAAAAAAAAATAGCTTTGTTGCTTTTTTAAATTCTGATATATATTGTCTTTAAATTGAGACGAAAGATTGCACAAATTTATGATGAAAATAATTTTTTGATGATGTTTAAAATATTTTAATAAACTTTGTTTGTAGCTATTTTTAATGCTAAATATGAGTTTATTTGTAAGTTTGATTCTTTTTATGGGACTACTGCGATATAATTACATAATACTAAACGTATTCACGTCCATCTTACGAGAAAGCGGATGGAAGAATTAGCATATAGCCTATACGCGTATACGAACGAGTACGGTGACTTGATAAAGAAAACCTATAGGTGAAAACAAACCGCATCCTGTGAACACTGCATCAAATTGCCACCTAGGACCGGTCTTATGACTTCCGGATAAATATGCTATCGGGAGGTTAAAGTTAGCTACCAGATAAAGGTTATCAGCTACTTTAATGATTTACGCGATTATGAACTGAATTTATCTGCCAGATAAATATCTGTAGGATAAATATTATTTTCATGCATAAAACAGAAAGGTTGGTAATGTTTTTACAGGTGCGCGCATGCGTACAACCCGGTAGTAACTACAACGCTTAACATTTCTTAAATAATGGCGGCTAAACGAGTGCGAGTAACGTGAGCGCAGAAGAGAGGTTGTCTTGCAAGTATTAATTTCGGTGTCTGCCAAAATGTGGTCATTAGTTCGGTACAACATTTACACAATTTCATTTATTGTACTCACACTTAAATAATTTGTTCTTGTATAAATATAATTATACAAATAGCTTGTCAGCTTTATAAAAGTGTGAATTAAATGTTCTAAATATATAAGCGTATAATCCGAACGAATAGTAAGATGCTGTGCCAACTATGATTATTCTAACTTTATATATAGTTGAGCTAAGCCCGTGCCTACTAAACACGTGAACCAAGATTATAACCTAAACACAGATTTGATAGGCTAAACATAATGAAAAACAACGCGTTACTATGGCAACGCCCATTTTAACTTTCAGATAAATGTTATCAGGTACCTCTTAATAAAATGTGATGGATTATACATTTTTATCATAGAGATAAATGCTATCTGGCAGTCATAAGATGCACTTTTAACTTATCAACCAAATAAAACTATTCATCGGCCAGTTTATTATTTATCCAGGAGTAATAAGATCGGTCCTTAATAGGTTAAAAACCGGTAAAGTATAAAAACCTCGTCGTGGGAACGATCTGTAATCCAATCAACTTTGTTACATACTATTCAACAAAGACAAGCTATCACCAATGTACTCTTCAAGGATAGGCTGAGCTTAGAGCCGCAATCTCAGGGTTTTATTTGAATGACGTCCAAAGTCAAAGGACAAGAGCTCGAATTCATGTCAAAGTAAATTTTTCCGAGTTACATTAAGAAATAATTTATTTAGAATAAATTTTGATATTTCTATTTAGTTTATCTATTACTGTAGAAATATATAAAAATTTATTTTCTTCCCTATATTCAAACAAATATAGCCTTATATTTTTGTTTTTCAAGTAACATTTTTTACGGTTGCTACTTTATATAGTTATTTAAATACATGGTATAAGGAGGGAATAATTAAAATAAGTGCTAAACCATTTTGTTTGTACAAAGTATAGAAAAAACAACAACGTGAAAACCACACTTTGTTCTAGGTGTTAGGCTGTTAAAAAAAATTGGAACCATTTTATAAAAAAAATTGTATGTGTCAGAAAAAGGTGGCCAAAGTTGGGGGAAAATTGCAATTTTTACAGGGTTCCTACGCTCTGGAAAGTCAGGGAAAGTCAGGGAAAAAAATATATAGTAGGGAAAGTCAGGGAAGCTTTAAAAGGTCAGGGAAAGTTAGGGAAATGACATTCATGTCTTCATGTCACACTTAGAAAAAACAAAGACAATATTTTTTCTATTTACTGCGTCATAAGCCACTGCCCCAATGAAGAAAGCTGAGGGGCACTTACCATGTTCAAACTTGCCCTAACACAAGTTTTGGTAGATTTTATTTCAGAATGTGAACGCAGAGGTCTCCTAGCCTGCACATGACAATTCTTTTAACTTTAGTGATCACTTGTTTTTGTTCTTGTTAAGGTTTGTCATCGTTATAGTTTGATACGTGCACAGGACTGATTAGACTAACCAGCAATGTCTAACAAAAAAACCGTTTTTAACAGCTCTGGCTAAGCCAGACCATTTTCCTGAATTCTCATACTGGATAAGTGGTGTTGAAAGTAATAAGTGCAGGCATTTTGTAAAGTGTGCAAAAAATTATAAACTTAAGTAATATGGGAAAGCAAGCATTAGCTCATATCAAAACTCTTGAAACTTTGACAAATCAACGCTCTTGTTGACTTTTTTTTCAAAAAGTCAAGTGATTCAGGTTCATCGAGCTCCCCAGTTTCAAGAGAATCTCTGGCACACAAAGACATTCTACCTAGTGATGATTCTGCTGGTTGCTCGAAGAGTTTTTTGTTTCATCGAAAATCGTAACGTCACAGAAGGAAGCTGTTGCTAAAAGTGAAATTAGTGTAGTGCCTCAAAGAAACCATAACACTTTTGTTATAAAAGATGATATAACTAAGGCGGAAGTCATTTGGGCTATGCAAGTGTTGACAAAAAATGTCTTTCAATTCGTGCAAATTTAAGTACAATTTTCAATTGATGTTTCCGGTGTTCCATTGCCAATGCCTTTACCCTTGGTGGAGACAAGGCTGCAGACTTCATTGTGCATGGCTTGGCTCCATCTTTTCATAATAATTTACTGGACCGCCTAAAATCATGTAACAACTTTGTAATTTGTTTTGATGAGCATTGAATAAAGTTATTCAAAGAGGACAGATGGACATTGTAATTAGATTCTGGGACATGGAAAATCATAAAGTCATCAGTCGTTACTTAAACAGTGTGTTTTTCGATAGGAGCACTGCTGAAGAATTACTGAAGCATTTTTTGGATGGTATTTCTCTCTTCCACTCTCTAAGTTGATACAGTGTCAATGGATGGCCAAATGTCAATTTAAAGTTTTATAACACTTCTTCAGGAACACCTCAAATCTGTAACAGACAATGAAGTATGTAGTTTGCTAAATTGGGAACATGTGGGCTTATGTTGTTCATGGTTCCTTGAGAACAGGAGTAGAGTCTGTTGATTGGGATATAAGTAGCTTATTACGTCACATGTACTACCTGTTCACTGACTCTCCAGCTCGTCGAGATTGTTCACCAGTTGCAGGGTGTACAACTTTTCCATTGAAGTTCTGTGGTGTGCTTGGTTAGAGAATGCGAAGTGCTTTCAAAGGGCATTACAAATTTGGGACCATGTTATTAAGTTTCTCAAAGAAGCAAAACTTCCTAAAACAAAACCTGTAGAGACACTGAAAAGAGCAGCCTGTGATCCATTCCTAAAGTGTAAAACTAGCGTTCTGCAAGACAATTGCAGATGAATGTCAGCCTTTCCTGCAACGGTTCCAGACATCAAAACCAATGACTCCTAATCTTTTTGAAGCTGTAGAGAAACTTCTAAGATACCTTATGAATCGTTGTGTGAAACCTGATCTTATGAAGTGCACGGGTCCAAAGTTACTGTCTATTGACACAAAAAAATCAGAAATTTGATCCTTGCAAAATATTGATATAGGATTTGCAACAAAACGTTTGTTAGGAGAAACTGCGATCACGTAACAGAAGACAAAATTAGAATTTATACATGAGTGCCGCAGTATGTTAACCACCATGATTGCAAACTACAAGAAAAAAGTCCCTTAAAACAGAAAGCTGTGAGGAGTTTGTTTCTATTGGATCCTTGTGTTATTCAACATTCACCTCAACTGGCCCAGAAGAGATTTTTTTTCTTTAGGAGGAACTCAACCTGCCAACTCTAAATGATGTTCTGGCTGAAATGCCAAGAAAGAATACTTGCATTTTTGCAACCTCAAAAATCTGAGCTTCAAGAAATATTTCGTCCTTGTGATCAGTTTAGTGATGAAGTAGGACTTGACACTATTTATGGTAGCTTTCTAATAGGAGAAGCAAACTACAAACATCTTTGGGAAGTAATAAAGATTTGCTTGTCTTGTCGCATGGGAATGCAAACTGTTGAAGTGGTTTTTCAGTCAATAAATCTTTACTGGTTGAAAACATGATGAAAAGACAGTCATTGCACAGCGTCACATTCATGATGAGATACAAGAAGCAGGAGGGATTAAAAATATACACATTAGCAAAAAGATGTTGGATTACGTGAGAGGTGCTCGGAAACGCTATCATGAAGAAGCAAGAAAAAGTGAAAAAGACAAGAAGAAGGCAGAAAAGAGGAAATTAGATATACAAGTTAAAGATTTAGAAGGAGAAAGAAAAAAAATTAATGATGGCAACTGAAGAGAAACGAGAAGCAATAGACGTGGAGTTGCAAGAACTGAAGAAGAAGCAAGCTTCACTTTATTAAATATAACATAGTTTCTTATTGTATGACTATAGTGATATTTTAATAAAAATAAAATTGACTTGAGACATGAATAATATGAAAGCAGACAGAGTTCCTGTTGTAGTATTCAGTTCAGGAAATGTACAGTTTAGGTAAAATAAAACTGTAATGATACAAACTCTTTGTATGTTCTTAGTGGCCTGTTATTTAATACGTATTTCTGCACATGATACCAAAGGGAATCAAGTTTGTTACAAATTTTTTGATAGGGATTATTTTTCCTCATTTTCCCTCAACTGATTGGCAAGATGTCTGCTTTCTTATTTTCCATGGAGGTGAGGCAAGGTCGGCTGTAAGGGGGGAGGAGGCCGAAATAAATTTATTTAAATTAATATTTTCACGTGTATAGTACCGTAAAGTTATAATGGAAATTTTATGAGAAATTGGTCAGGGAACTTGGGAAAATAGTCAGGGAAAGTCAGGGAAAAGTCAGGGAGAATATTTTTACAAAATACTGTAGGAACCTGTTTTAAATTTTGATTTCAATTAAATAGAATGTACACAGTGTAGGCCTACTTCACTTTACAAACACTGCTAGCTTTTTTCTAACACCATATAGCAAGAATATTGTTTTCTAAAATCTAAAAAAAAAAAGAATTAAATAAAACTCGGTAAACCATGTTTACGTGTATAGTCATTAAATTTGTCATCATTATTATTATATGATTATAAAATAACTAGAAATTAAGCTTATTTTCTATTTTATCGTTACGTCCAGCACACATGCTATTAACGGCTTATATTTGATCGGGTAGAGATGAGGTAGGTGGCTAGGAGCAAGTGAACCCGCATTTGCGTGGAGTGAAGAAGGGGACAACCAGAGTGATAAATCACTTATGGAAAACCATCCTCAGTTCAGTGGCGAGATTCGAGTTTTGACCTCCCTGTCAATGGCAATCAAGCCAACGACTCTACTTCTAGAACACCGTTGAGGGGTAACTAAGCTTTGTAAACAAATATTTACTTTCTCACGAACATCAGAGAGAAAGTATTGTAATCGTCAAAAAGTTCGAACTCGATATTTTGATAAACGTCGACGGTTTCTTGACTCCCTGAAACCAAAACAGTGGTGTTCGCAACGCCGTCTGTCGGGCCGGGGCCGAAACAGTGGTGTTCGCAACGCCGTCTGTCGGGCTGGAGCCGAAAACTGTTTTAACCGATTGGAGTAAGACTTGGTATCTAGGGTATTAAATAAATAATCATCCTCTATCTTAATTATTAATGGTTTTACAGAATTTTGAAGCTCCACAGTTTCAAGGCACCCCTTACAAAATGGCGGCTATTGGTGTGTCGGCCCGATAGTTATAGAATATATATTCCCTCTCTATAGAAATCATAGTGAACCTTTGTCCCTCCGAGTGATACAACCGACCTGGCTCATGGACTATCTGTGGTCTATGGTCAGATTTCCTGCCTATAGACCAGAGGTCTGGGTTCAATCCCCGGTACTTACAATATATTTATGTTAAGAAGTTGGTCTGTAACGGAGGTCAAACTCGCCTCGTGAGGTCAAATGGGGAGATACTTGAATAAACAAGTAGCGGCTTCGGTATAGAAAACTGAGATAGAAGGCTGGATGGTTCGTTGTGTGACCACATGACACCCTCCCTATCTTCACCAACATACGGTGGGCCTATCGATTGGATAGCCTGCTTGCGGGCTGACGTCATGGAGTTAAAGTTAAAATATTTACCAATAGAATGAACAATTCCAAACAACCTTTATTCTTTGGAAATTGTGTTAATCCCCTAGATGTTTGAAAACCGTAAACACCGAATTAAATATCAGATACCCGCTTCAGTGGCCGAGTGGTCTAAAGCGCCACCCACGTGTTGGATGGCCTGCTGATAACGGAGCGTTTCTCACTCTCCTTACGTGAAAATATGAGACACTATCTTTCAAATTCTGCCTTCCCATCCCTGCCAGTTTCCGAGCGCTATCAAATAGTAAAATATCTATAATTTATGATATTAGTTTAGACACATTTTGGTTTATTAAAAAAAGTAGGCCAACGCAATAACACTAATCTCAAAGGTGAAACATCAAATAAGATCACATCAATTTTTTCAATTACTTTGCAAGGTTTATTTGATTAATATTTTTTTAAAGGTAGGCCTAGCTACTTAAAAAAAAATTAATATATTCACTGTCACAAACAATTGTCACCCATGTGATTCCTTTACGACCGGAACTCACGTTGATTTCTTTATTCACTCGACTACGCAACTGGTTCTGATTTGCAAGTAAGAATAATTATAAACTAAGATTGTGAGCTAAGCTCGACTCGAAATTTCGAAGATTCGCACAGGCTTACTTATTGTTATTATTACTAAACTGTTTTTATTTCTTGATATCGACTGTAATCAATGTAAGCTACTTAGGCGTTCAAAAATATGGAACTTACACAATCAGCGTCTTTTTTTTTATTATCAAACAGTGGTTCCAATTTAATGCTTATATGAAAAGAAATAATATATTATATTGGTGACAACATTTTTAAAGCTATATATTTTTTGATCAAAGTTAGCCTGAATGACATTTGTTTGTAGTAAGCTCTAACTTATAAGTTAATACAATGCATTATTGTTTAGGATGGATCCAAGTCAATTGTCAGGTATTTATCTGAACATAATAATGTAAATGACACCTTGATACGGGTTATATTCCCCGTATAGGGTAATATACAACTATATTAAAATTATGTATGGTGCAGTATTGTTAAATTAAATTAGATTTAAAAAATGTAATAGGCTCTAAGCCAAATTAAATAAATGTATATTAATTTTATAATTATAATTTACAACAGCACGTTTTTCCTACTGAACCGTTGACTTTCCCACCATATCTGAAATAATTATCTGGTGAAATTAGGGGTCCTACCCCCCCCCCCCCCCTACATAGTGATTTCATTGACGGCTGGAGAATGGGTGTTCTTATGTTATATGAATATGTTTGAGTGTGTCATGTTCTGGTTCAGAATGTTCACATTAGAGTATAAGGTTTATAAATGTACGTATATTAAAATTAAAACTAAAATAAGCTGGCCTAGGGTATTAAGTTTGTTGGGAAACTTGAATTTATTGTTACTAGTCTTATGTTCTATGAGAGATCGTGGAAAGGGCTGAATGGGAGTAGTGTGTATCATCCTGAACTAATGTATATTTCCTTAACATGTGATTTCACACACACACACACACACACACACACCACACACTAGCTCTAAAGCATTATTTTTCCATCTCTATTTCAGGGTGATAGATTTTGATACCACCCCTATATTTCCCGCCATTTTGTATATGAAAAGTCCTTATGTACAGTACGTATGTTTTGAGTTTATGTAACACTAAGTGGATGACGTACTAAAAATAAAATTACTCTTTTTGTAATTAAAAATGTATCGTAGGCCTATAAAATAAAAATAATATTAACTGAAGCAAGAATATTTTTCTAGTGCAATATTTATTATAGACTCATTTATTAATTCCCAATTTGCTCGCTGCACCGTAGGGTGCCTCGGCACCCATTGAGAATTCTGGCCAAGACTGTAGAGAAGTGATTCCCCAAAATGTGGTACGGAACCTCCAGGGATACGCGAGTAATACTGAGCTTTATGAATCATAAAATATGTTATGATAGTAGTAAGTTTGATAGAAAATCAAGTAGAAAAGATGGAATTTATATTATACTTTCTTTTATTTATTATGGTTTTGTTTACCTAAACAAAAAGATGTATTAACATTCGGGGGCGATCGTCCATACTTTGCAAGACAACAGATAGTTTGTGTTTTTTTTATGAAGGTGGAAGGGGTACGTTGGTTAGGGGCCGTCCTTAAACTATGTTAGGCCTTTTCATGTTTTTTAACACCCGCTCACCCCGTTAAGGTATCGTGGTTTTTCCATGAGACCCCCCCCATATTACGTAATTTTTTTACGATTTGGTGATTTAATTATTTTACTCAGTCTACTTTTAGACATAAGAATTGATAGTAAAATGAGTGATACAAAATTTTAGAATGGGGTACTTTAATAGCAGTAGAAATAGTCGAAAAAACATACGCAACTGAATATTAACAGTACTTTTTTTTTTTTAATAAATGCCAGGCCTCCACCGTGGTTCGGATTCACGTTTAAATGTAGGCCCTCCATTTCATCTCACAATCACCCCAAATTACACATTAGCGTAAGTGGTTAAACCCAAAACGGGTAGCAAGACGCGGTTGCTAATAATAATAATAATAATAATAATAATAATAATAATAAAATAATAATAATAAAAATAATAATAAATATTTTTATTTTTTTTGTGTTACTCTCTAATAAATCTATCTATAAAATGAAATTAAAAAAAAGCATTTAAATAAAATAAAAAATCTACATGTAATTGTGTATAATATGAGACTATATTTCCTTTTTTTTTATAAAACATTCAAAATTAATGATTAAAACTAGACTTAGTCAATAAATGAAAATAAAATATTTCATTTATATATATATATATGTATATATTTATTTATTAGATTTTAGATTTTTCCTCGCCAAACCATTGAAAAAACCCCCTACAAGGAAAAATCCTGACACGCCCCCCATGTCCCCAGATAGGGGTAACAACCGACCAAAGCTTTGTGAAATACTAGTTAAATTATTATATTTTCGTTTCACAAACTAAGCGATAGTAAGCGCTCCGAAGTGTAGGTTTGTCCACGTCATTCGCATCTAGTTAGGATTTAGGATAAGAGGACCGACTCGATTGGGATCAAAATGACCAAACGATCACCTGTTGTTGGTCATGCCCAAAGTACAATATGTCAAATTTTCCCTATCCTAGTCTTTTGTCACAATCGATAATCTCTAGACCAATGGTTTATTTTTTTTTCTTGACCCTTTCTCATAAGACAACTAGGAAACCGGGCGTTTAAAACGCTATGTTGACTTTTTTAATACTTTCGTGTCAGTTTTTTAAAGTTTTGGATCAAATGAGAAATAATTTAATCAACTATTATAATATAGTTCAAAAAAATCACCGCATTTTATTCCCGTCCGGGCTGAATGATGTATATTAATTACGATATGGGGGTGGTGATGAAGGTGGTTAATTACAGGAGATGTACCCACTTTGCGTGAAAGAAGAGAAGGAACAATTGAATAAGATATCCCCAAAAAACCCGCAGCAGGGATTTGAACCCCCACCTCTCCATCAAAAAAACAAACAAGCATTGCACTAATGCAAGAAAGATGCCTTCTTGAAGCATGTGACCACCACACGATAAATTGCTATTTTGAGAACTTCTATGAAAAAGTCGTTCACACGTTTTATTACCCATCACAACTTCCAAAATTTACACCAATGGGAGGGATAAGGAAGTTAAATGTGCCGTATGCCGGGAGCAGGCGTGAGTTCAGGCGGGGGGAGGGTTGGGGTCAAAGGGTCGTTAACCCCCTGGGAAGGTTAGAAAATTATTTTAAAAAACAAAAATGAAAGTTCAAATTTTAGAAAAAAACCAACATAGATAAATTATACATTTTTTTTTATCATTTTACGCGCAGACGCCTCTAATCGGGGGCCCCGCGTTTGGGATTCGTCCACGTTTATTAAAAAGTTCAATATGACTCCGAGAGTGTGGAAAGAAAAATTAGCTTATAAAGTAGTATATTTGTGTGCGTAGCGGTAGCGAACATTGTTCGCGTAGGGACGGTAGACTACCCACCATCAAAGAAGACTAATAATCGCCTGAGCAGTTTGTCCAGAATACCCAAAATTGAGTATGTGTGGACAGAGGAGTGGTGGAATGTGAGGACTCTGCCCCCATGGAAATAATTTACCCCTTCCCTGCAATAAATTCCCCCCTAGGGATATTTAAAATACTTGATAGTATCGAATATTAAGCTGAAAGAGACCTTAAATCATACTCCAAAGAACTTTATATAGCATTCTATTTAGAAAAATTTGTGGAGAAGACCCCCTTCAAAAACTATAGATAGGGGTATCTAACTGGCCCGAAAGTTCAGGGGAGGAAAACTTTAAATAGCTTACAAGGTCATCCAAATTTCAAAAAAATGTTTAGGGGAGGGCAACTCCAAAAGCTTCTATATACATGTCATTTTGATGAATTATCGGCGGGCCCACCCCAAATAGCCTAGTTTCTGAATTAATTCAATTTTTAAATTTTGTCGGTGGAAGACCCTTCAAAGATTATCTTTTAGAGATATCTAACCATCGTACACGTTAAGGTGAGGATCACTCTAAATAGCTTCGAGGGGCATCCAAATTCAAAAATGTCTAGGTGAGGAACACTTTAAAGGATTTAAAAAAATCTAATTTTTAAAAAATCGAAGACTACTATAACTTCTAGAGTGAACCATTTTTCAAAAAAATTGTTAGAGGGCCACCCCAATAGTTTATAAAAACTATTGATTTTAAAAATTTGATGAGGATTACCAGGGGTTTAAACTACATAAGATCACATAAGAATGAGAAACTATTAAATGTCTGTAAACATAAAGCTAATATTGTAAGTAACTATGCTATTTAAAATTATGACCCTCCCTTTTGAAAATGTCTGATCCACCCGGGGGAGGCCCATTTGTACAATTTTAACGACTGTATTTTTCCCAAAACTATGCTTTATTCTCTCCTTTTTATTGTTCAAAACCCCCCAAATTTTCTTACATTATAAAGGAGTATTATAATCGTGAAAATAATCGGCCCCTGATTCCCCGCCCGGTTTTTGGCTTATTTCGGACCTTCGACAGAGCGTCTAGCTGGTGGTATCGTAGGCTAATTATTATAGTCCAAAACCCTAAACTTTCATACATTATAAAGGAAGTATTTAATCATGACTTTTATCGCATCTAGATTCCCCCCCGGTTTTTGGTTTATTTCGGACCTATCAAACAGAAGCGTCTAGGGGTGGTATCGCTAGGCTAATTTTTAGTCTAAACCCTAAACTTTATACATTATAAAGGAAGTATTATAATCATGCATTTATCAGCATCTAGATTCCCCGCCGGTTTTTTGGTTATTTCGGCCCTACAGACAGAAGCGTTAACTGGCTGGTATCGCTAGGTAATTCTTTTAGTCTAAAACCCTAAACTTTCATACATTTAAAGGAGTATTTAATCATGACATTTTCAGCATCTAGATTCCCCGCCCGGTTTTTTTGGCTTATTCGGACCTACAGACAGAAGCGTCTAACTGGCTGGTATCGTAGGCTAATTCTTATAGTCTAAACCCTAAACTTTCATACATTATAAAGGAAGTATTATAATCATGACATTTATCAGCATTAGATTCCCCGCCCGGTTTTTGGCTTATTTCGGACCTATCAGACAGAAGCGTCAACGGGCTTATCGCTAGGTAATTTTATATCAAAACCCCAAAACTTTCATACATTATAAGGAAGTATTATAATCTGACATTTTCAGCATCTAGATTCCCCCGCCCGGTTTTTGGCTTATTTGGACCTATCAGACAGAAGCGTCTAACTGGCTGGTATCGCTAGGCTAATTTTTATGCTCGGAGTATGATTTTATCTCAACGTTTTATCTCCCACGCCAGTCCAACTTGAGCGCTTTATCACCTACCATTTTACATGGGGGGACATCACTTCTTAATTTGATCTCTATCAGTTCTAGGAAAATGTGCTTGCGGCCTTGAGTGACTCTCGGTCAGCTAGGTTCCAATATTGTTTTAAGGTGTGGCGAAGGGGTGCAAGTACTTTTGCAGTTTTTATAGAATTGAACTTTTTGGCCAAAATAGATAAAAAAATTTCTCCAGTAGAAACATAGAGATTAGTTTTCTGCGCATGCGAATATCAACAGATCGTGAATATTGTCAAAGGTGTCCTGGAATGTTGACAAAACTTTTTGTCTTTATTTAAAAAGTGTTGACAAAATTTTCCCGGACAACTTGAAGTTATTCCGCTCTGTTGATATTAGAATGTGTAGAAAACTAAAAATCTGTGTTGCTTGGAGAAATATTTGATTTTATTTTGGCAAAAAATTAATTTCTATCAAAACTTTAAAATTACTCGCGCTCCTTCGGCCGCATCTTAAACACCTAGAATGTTACCAACCCGATGGCTGGAATTCACTATTTGGGTAATAAGAGTAGGGGGCCCTCAAGCGCGTTGCTAGGCGGTCCCGGGTCGACTGACATAACCCATACATGGCGGTGTTGGGGACAAAAGTATGTTTTTTTAGGAAAATTTACAAAATGTCACGTAAAGGGATATTATTTCACAAGAGAGCTTGGATCATTACAAATACGTTGGTGTATTTTAATTGGTACCTTTTTAAAATAAACGTTACAAAAATTGTTTTAAAATATGATTGTTTTTTGCTTATTTGTAAAAATTTTCTAACTCCAATTTATACACAAACCACTAAACTAGCCTATAGATTGAGTTGTGAGTCAAACCAATAATATAATAGAAATAGCCTATATGACAGTGAAAATATTTTTTATATAATATATGAAAAAAAAATTTTTAATAACACAAAAAAACCCCCCTTAAATGTATCAAATAAAAAAAATTTATAATCATATTCATATTCAACTTATGTACCTACATATCCAAGTAAGTTTTTTATACTTATATATATATATTTTATAAATTTTAAAAAACAATATTAAAGTGGTTGAAAGACCATTTTTTAAAATTAATAAAGCCGGGGCAAGTGTTAATAAAATAGCAAACATTTTTTTTGAATTAAAAAAAAATTGATTTTCTTTTAAGGATCCCCAATGACTCTATTTTGATTTTTTTTTAAAACGCACGTTCCCCCGGTAACTATAATTAAGTTTGTCCCCATGATGTATAAAGTCAGAAAAAATTACCCCCTTTTTTGGAGGGATTTGACGTAGTATTATTTTTTTTATGAAAACTTTTTAAAATATAAAATCAGGGTTTAAAAATTTTTTTTTTGGATGTAAAAGGTCCCCCAAATTTTGGGAAAACAATAAATAATTAAAAAAAAAAAACAATTCAAAACCCAAAAATCACTTACTGACAATTCGGGGGTTTTTTCCCCGGGCCCCTAATCTCGTACTCGAAACCAAACCTTTTTCTTTTTCCCTTTTTTTCCCCCAAAAAGGTTTTAAATTAAAAAAATTTTTTTTGGTTTTTTTTTTTAAATCCCAAAAAACAACATCGGCATATCTTTTGGAAAAAAAAGGGAAAAAATTTTAAAAAAAATTTTCTTCCCCCAAGACCCCCAAAAAATTTTTGAGCCAGTTAGGCAGTGGAAAACCCGGGGGTCCGTGGGCCAACACACACCCCCTTTGTCGGAAAATGCCATTTAATCGTTGGCCATCTTTCTAAGAAGCTCTAGTTTTTTAAACTTAGAACCCCTTTTTTTTGAGGTGAAACCCAAACACACTCCCCAAAAGGGTAAAAAAAAAAATTTTTGCTAAAGTACAAAGTGCCAACAGGTCGTTGTTTCCCATGGGTTTATATAACGACCCTGTTAAAGTTAAAACAATGTACAAACTAAAGTGAGCACGGAAATGAAGGATTAATTTGAAAAAGTTTTCCCTTTTTGCGGGTGCGGGTTTAAACACCCTTAGTAACCCCCGGATTGAACACGGATCCGTTTCAGCAGATTAGCCTTTTGAGAGTGAATTTTAGACCCGCCACCAAGCAGGTAAGAAAACCCAAAACAAGCCATTTTCTAATTGTTTTTAAAAAAGAAATTTTTTGGGGGGCTCTTTTACAAGGAAAAACTAGTATACAGAAAAATATGTAGTTAGATTATTAGGATCCCCTTGGAGAAAGACAGTTTGGATCCCCCCGGGACCTTTGACGTTCCCCCCCCAAAAAAGGGAATTGTCCTATTTTGCATTCTGCAAATTTTGTTCCTTTTTTCTTTTTGAACCCCCAAAGGGTTGTTTTTGGGTTTTGGGGTGTTATTTTTGGGCATTGATCCTTTTGGGAAGAATTGGTTTTTTTTATTTGCCTTTAATTTTTTGTCCTTTTTTTTTGGGTATTTACCTTGTTTGGATCCCCGAAGCATTTTTTGTCTGGTTGCCCCTTTGGGGCAGTGGTAATTTTTTGGAAGGAAATTTTTTTGTTTTTTATTTTTTGCCCATTTGTTTTTGGCTCATTGGGCTAAAACTTGATTTTTTTTTAAAAACGTATTTGTGTACCAATATTCCTTTTTCTTTCCCGGCCTAACCATAATATTTAACTGTAGTTTTAAAAAAAATAATGGGAAAAAAAATAAAATTAAAAAAAAATTTTATTTGTGGATATAAAAATGGGAATTATTTTAAATTGGTTTTTACCAAGGGTCACATAACAACGAGCCGGGGGGTGTCCTTCATAAATTTCTCAATTGAAATTTCCCCTTTTAAATAAAACTTTTATCTCTTTAAAAAAAAAAGTACTTATTTTGGGGGGGAAAATTGTGCCACATAAAATCAAGAAAATACTTTATTTTTAATGCCATTTTAAAAAAATTAATTAAAAAAACTTCAAAAATTTTTCTCATTATAAATCAATTTTAATTACCAAATCAATAGAGGGGGGTATTTTTAGGAGCCCTTAACACTTTTGGGAGCGGGAATTTTTCCCCTGTGGGGAGGCACCGCAAGGAGGGGGTTTTAAAAAACAATATGACCAACAACTTTAGGGTAAGTGACAGAAAACGAGCCATACAGCGGGGTCACAAAAAAACAACGGGAAATTGTTCAACCATGTTTATACTGGGGGGAGTTGTGATTTCATTACCAAAAATTTACCAATTAAAAAAATTGTGAAAGAGGATGGTTAATTCTAAATGAAACCATTCGTTGTCTTTTTGCCGGGTTTTTTCAATAAAAGAGGTGGAGTTTAACCTTCCGATTTTTTAACCTTTTTATTGCATTTACCCTTATTTTAAGCCCTTTTTTCCTCCCCCCATGAAATTAAATTTTTTAGCTTTTTAAAATTCCCCCCTTATCTCGGGCGGCGGAGTTTTTTCCAAACTTATTTTTCCAAAAACAATTTTAACTACATGGGGACCCAAAATTTAAATTACCGGACTCCTTTCGGGCGAATGGCCCGTTTTAAGGGTAATTCCCCCCCTTTTATTGGGGAATTTTGGGGGTTTTTAATTCCCCGGCCCCAGTTTTATGTGAAAATTTTCCCCTTGCGGTTTCCCTCTCTCCCCTAAAAAATTAATTAAATTTCCCCTTAATTTAGGGGTAGAATTTTAACTTTTTCTAACTTTTGTTAGGGGGGGGCCCCCCCTTGGGTTTGGGAAATTTTTCCTATGTTTGGTAAGGCGTACGTATTCCAAAAAAATTCTCTGTTATATCTATCCTTTCTACCCTTGATCCTCCCCCCCCCCCCCCTTTTTAAAAATTTTTTCGTTGAATTTTAAAAGAGATCAAAAAAAACGTAAAAACCCTTTTTTTTTATGAAAGGGAAGTCCTCATTAGTTGTATAATCCCCCATACAAATACCAGCCTACCGGGGTTTAAATACCCTGTTTTTGGGGAATAAAATTTTTGCTAAATTGATTTTTTTGGGGTCATGTGTTAAAGTTTGTCCTTTGACCACGCTTTCCCAGAATTCCAGGAAATTTATTATAACCAAGATATTTAATTTAAGAATGTTTTCACCAAACTTTAAAGAGAAAGATCACATTTTCGAAATTTTTTTGGGGATAAAAAATTTTCAATAAAAGGAATTTGTCCCCAAGTTAACAAACTGGAGACAGAGTAAATTTATTGTTTCCCCAAATTTTATGTTAAAAAATTTTCCCTGATTGTCACTAAAATATAAAAAAACAAATTAAAATTTCCCCCCTGAAAAGCCTATTTCTACCTGGTACAAATTTTGTAAAAATTATAAGTAGGAAATTAAAAAGCACTTCAAAGCTTATACGAAATTTTATTTTTTTCCCCAAAAAAAATAATAAAAAATGAGTTCCTTTTATATAGCAAAATAAGATAAGGGGTAACCCCTTTTATACACAAAAGCTAAAATAAACAATAAATTTTTAAAAATACAGAATTTATTTAAGAAAAAATTTTGTTTTAATTTGGGGCCCTTTTTGGGGATGTCCCAATTTTAATTCTTCTGCCCGGGGGAAAAAAAAAAATTTGTATGAAGAAATCCATGTATTTTTTTGTAAGTGTGTGGGCTTCAAATACGGGGAAAAAACCCCCGACATACCCGTCGAATTTTAAAACCCCCGCCCTTTTTTAAATATAAATAAGTATTTGAAACTTTAATATTTTTTTTAACAAAAAAAATTCAAAAAAACTTTAAAATACGATAAAGAAAAAACTTTGATTTTTTCATTTAGAAAAGTTAAAAAAGCATTTTTCCCTAAATCGTAACATTAATTGGAGGGTTTTTGTTTAATCATGCCCCCAAGTTTGGGGGACGTTTAAATAATAAAAATAATAATAATAATAAAATAAAAATATTTCATTTATGGGAAGTTTTAAGGGGTTAGTTTTAAAAAGGAAATTAAAAAAATGAAAAAAATTCAAAACCTCATTCTACACTCATTTAAAGATCGTATTTCAAAAACTCAGTTTATCTTTTTAGACAAGATAAATTGCTTACCCCTGCACTTGAAAGGGTTAGATATAGTTCAGTATTAAAATTTTTTAAAGACGTAGCTAGACAGTAAAAAATGAACTTTTTGAGATTATTATGAGAATAAACACTGTAAGGGTTCGATCAAGTAGCTGGCTGTTTTTACTTTTAAAAATGGAACCTGAGAGGGTTTTGGGGTGAGGGTATAATATTTTTTGAAACAATACTAAAAAATTGCCTTTGTTTTTTTTATTTTTAAAACCCCTTTTTTAAAATATTAGAAATATGGAAGCCCTTAAAAAATATTTTGAACAATGTGTTTTTATGTTTTGTATCGTTTTTGGGGTTCAACTTTAAGTCATTAAAAAACTCACAGTAGTCAAATTTTTAAATTTTTAAGTCGGGCAATATAATTCAACATTTTCTGAAAGAAAATTTTTATTTTTTTTAAAAATGAAAAAAGGGGGATAAATTTTTCTTGCAAATCGAAGTTACCTAATCTGTCGAATTAAGATTTTAAATCAATAATTAAAAAAAGGTTTTTTTTAGAAAATTGGGGTTGTCATTGGGACTGTAAACTCCTAAATTTCATTTGAGCAGGGAACAATTCACATTCAGTAGTACCTCTTTTCCAAAAAAAAAGGGCTTGATTTTAGGGTTTTAAAAATAAGTCCTTTTTTTTTTTCCCCCCAAAAAGTTTTAAAATTGCAGGGGGGGTAAATTTTTTAAAATTCTTTAAAAAGGCTTTTTTTATTGAAGAATGGTCATTGGCATATTTTTTGGGAAGGTTTTAAAAATTTTCAGTGATATTTACATTTAGAAAGTCAATCGGGCTTTTTGGGGACACCCCCTTTTAAAATAAAATTTTTTTGATAATTACGTAGCAGTTTATAAAAAGAAAGGATTAACATTTATCAATTTATAATAAAATACCTAGCCCCCCCCTTTTTTCCATTGGATGTTTGGGATGTTTTACATAGATTTGTCTGCGCTACAAGAAAATGTTGAAAGGACGTCAAATCACAAATTCCAAAAAAATAATAGCTGGGGCCCTAAAGAATAAATAAAACAATATATTTAAAAGAAAAATGCTTTGGTATCTACTCAAAATTTTTAAAAAATGTTTTGGTTTTTTTCGCCACGTGTTAAAAAAAAAAATTTTATTCAATATGGCGGCCAACTGCACCCAAACGGCTTTCTTTACAAAACCTGAAAACAAAAAAAGGGGTTAAATGGACTTGCCCCTAAACCGCCTACCCGCAAGAAACTATGCACCCAAGAACCATTTTCCCCCCCCTTCCCCGTTAGCTTTTCTCGCAGCTTTGTTTTCCTTTCCCCCCCTTCGTCCGTCTTCTCCTTTTTCCCGTATTTCTAGTTTACCCCCCTTTTGTTTTTTTTCCCCTTCAAGACAGTTTAAAGAAAGTAAAAAAGGGGTGCTTTTCATTTTTCAAAAAATCCCCAAACTATTAAAAAACCCCGCATCGAAGGAGGAAACCCAAAAAACAACCAAAGGGGGGAAAAAGGGACCATAAAATTTGGCCGCAATCTGCCGCCGCCGGGGAAAGGGGAAAAACTTAATATTCTGGGAACATCGTTAAGCCCCTTTTGACTTGGAGCCCCTTTGGTTTGTTAAAAAACAAAGAAGATTCTACTTAACATTTTTGATATCCTCTATGTTCTTTTGCAATAGTCGAACCGATTTTAAATTTATTTATATTTAATATTAACAAATGGATTTTTAAAAACCATTTCAAGTCTTGTTACTTCAAAAAAAAAAAGAGTTTTTTAAAATTGGGGTTAAAAAATGTGTCCCCCCTTTTGGGGGACAAGTTCATTATGACTATTTTTTTAGCGTCCCTAGAGGGGGAAAATATAGTCAAAAGCACTTCCCCTCTGTACCCTTATGATACATTTTTCATTAGCCCTTTTTCCCTTTTTATAAAGTAATGTCCAATCATAGATTTTTAACCCCACAATTCCATCATTTATTCTGATAAATGTCTCTCATACACCGGAACGTCATTGCATTTTTTTAAAAATATTTTTATGGCCCCAACCAGCGTCTGTCCGTTTTCCAAATCATTTTTGGGGGTTATTAGAGATCTATTTTTAGTTAGTCAAGTAAAAAATTTTAAATTTAAAACGGTCTTTTTTTGGGGGGTGAGCAAATGGGGGAACCCGCTTGGTAAAGGGGGGCCCCCGAAAAATAATCCCTTTTTTCCTTTAATTGTTTTTTGGCTCCTTTTTTTTTTTTTTGCTTTTAGTGTAATTCCAATTATATTGTTAGACATTGAATGCTCTGGCGTACCGTTGGAAAGGGCCCCCATAGTACCTTTTTTGACACCTGTTTTTTTGCCATAACCACTGAGATTTTCAGACCTTTCTATTGGTTTTTTTCACACCAAATTTTTTAGGGATATTTTTCAAGACCCCCAAACTACTATTAAAGCCTATAAGGTTTTTAAAATTTTTTTATACCTTTTTTTAAAAAAAAAATTAATTGTTTTTTCCCCTTTTTTAAAAATTACCTAGCCCCCCTCCACCCCCCCTGGTACCCACAGGGAGACATCAAATTTTAAACAAAAAATTTTTAATTGAAAAAAATTCAAACTTGTGATCTTGTAACATATTGTAAACCTAATTTTTTTTTTATTTCTGGGTTTTTAAAAAATTTATTTATTTTTATAAAAAATTTATTTTTCCATTTTAAAAAACACCTTTTTTTATCACGTAATCAAAATTTTTTCCCCCGAAGGGCGTTTTTAACTACTTTTGAAAAATTAAGAAGTATATCGTTCACAAATAGAGGGAAAAAAAAAAAAAGGCCCCAAAACTGAGCCCTGTGGAAACCACCTCAAAATGGGTGCCATTTGGGAAAAATGTTCCCATCTAAAAATTTGCTGGGGAAAAACCCCCGCAAAAAACTCATCCACTGTAATGCCCCCAGAGAAAATTTTAAAAAAAACATGCAAATTTTTTCTAAAGAATAATAAAATCTTTTTTAAAAAAAAAATTAAAAAAAAAAAGTGTTTTTAAATCCGCTTTTTCATGGCGTGTCCCGATGTCCCGTGACATCTATCAACGCGGTACTTTTATTTAAAAAGGGGTCGAATTTTGATTGGGAGGCAGTTAAAAAAATTTTCTTTTTAATTTTGTCCCTTAAATTTTTTTAAAGCACTTTGGATTTTTTGTGCCTTTTTAAAAAGGGGCGGGGAAAATACTTTGGGGGTAAAAATCATTTTTAAAACTTTTTCTAGTCCATTTTTTTTGGTGCTGGCGTAGTAAGTGCAATTTCCACATTGAGGGATACTGTTTTTGGTCAGATGAGAATTAATTCCCTTATTTTTGATATAACTTTTTTAAAAGTTTTGTATTAGCAATATTAAAATTTTTTTTTTCCCCCGTGTTTTTTTTTTTTTCTAAAATTTTTTTTTTTTAAACCTCAGATTGGGAAAAGGGGAAAGTAAAAAGTACTGTCATCCCTTAATTTATTATTTTTATTATTATTATTATTATTATTTTTTACTACTACAGTTGGGGCATAAATTTTTTTATAGTTTGTTTTTCCGCTATCCCCCCTTTTTTTAAAATTTGGGGAAGTGACGAAAACCCCTTTTTTTTTTTTTTTGGCGATGTACATATGAGTGCCTTTTTTGGGGGGGGGATCCTCACCCCCATCCCCCAATTCCCTCCATAGTTTTTTTGGGGGCTGGACCTATTTGAACTGAAAGGGGAAAAAACCCAAAATTTTTTCCCCCCCGGCCTGGGTACATTTTTTTTCGCAGACGTTAACCCCTTTTTAAAAATTTTTGTTGTTTGTAATGACTTATTTTTTTAAATTTTTTTTTAAATTTTTCAAAAGCTTTTGGGGGCCCTCTCCTCCCTCAAAAAAACCCCTTTTTTCTTTAGTTATCCAAGGAACAGGTCGAGTTTTTTTGGGGGGTTTTTTTTCAAGTTAAGGAAATAAAAATTTTAAAAAAGGGATAACCTTCATCAAAGTTTATTTTAATGTTGACCAAGGGGGTAGAGGGCATGGGGGGAGCGCCGCAAATTTAGTTTTTCTTTATCAAAGGGGGTTTAATTTCCCGAAAATTGATTACCTAGTGCAATTTTTTTCCCTACGCATTGAGTAGGATAGGGAAACAAAAACATGATGCGAAATTCTGAGGACCCACCCCCTTGTCCAAAGAGTCACTTTAATTTTAAAATTTTTAAGTATATAATGTAAAACCCTATGCAAGTTGCGGTATGATTGTTGCGCCTAATACATGGCGTTCTTTTTTCATTTCTAACGATTGAAACCACCAGTGTACTAACAAAAAAGCAGGTTTTTTTAACTTTAGCCGGGATTCAAAACAAAATACTTTTTAAGGAAAAAAAAAATAATTTTTTAAAAATTTTTGGAAAGGCTTAGTAAAGACTGGTTTTTTCGTGGGCCCCTGCAGAATAGCACGGGGTTTCAACAACATTGTGAAGCATCATAACTGTTAAGGGGCTGTAGAGGAGGGGAGGGGGACGCGTTTTGGTAAAAGGCACCAACAATCAGGGGAAATACTCACTAAAACTATTGTTTTGGGTTATCTCACCCTTGTAAAATATTATTCACACATACAAAAATAAAAAAAATTTAAAAAGACCAAACCAGATATCTTGAGATTTTAGTTAGCTTTTTAGCTACATACACTCCCCATACACGCTTTTAGAACTTAGTAAATTAATAACAATCATCATCACACATATGAATATATCAAATACCACACTAAAAACAAATGAAGCCCACGAAAAAATAATTACAAAATTGATTTTTGAATTTAGTAAATTAATAATAATGAGTAAAACACAGAACAATGACTCATGTACTGCACTAAAAACCAAATAAAAATGATGAAAGCTACGCAATTAAAAAAGGTTTAAAAAAAAGAGAAGTAATAAATTGTATTTCCAGATGATTTCACTGTGCCCTGGTAGCTCTTCCATAACAGTTTTATGTGCAACTTGCGCGTTTTAGTCTTGAACAACAATGCGTCCATCTAAAGATCATACGTTTTTCAGACCAAATTTTCTGTATAGCTGCTTGTAGTAAAGATCATACGCCAGCATTAGGTCTTCCCTCACAGTTATTCCTGACCCAGCAAGCTGTCGTTTCACACGGAAGACCTCACTTCGTTTCATGTATGAAACAAATTCACAATGATAGGTCTGGGTTTGCTTCCTTTGCCTACTTGGTGACTACGGTCGATGTCGTAACAGTCACATGCGGTATATTGAGTTTATTCTTAATCACATCCAGCACCAAATAGTCCGTGTTCTCCGAGGTGTTTTAAGCAATAACCAATTCCAATTCGTCTTTCAAAAGGAAAAGTTCACGCTTTAGCTGATTATATCAGCATCTCGTTTCTCAATGTCTTCTTTCAGCTTCTTGATTTCATTCATGTTAAAATCAAGTAGATATTTCATTTCTTTCACTCTGCACGGTTCACTGATTTAAAGATAATAGCTACAAGATATTTAATACATCATGCGATTGTAGCGCTTCCTTGACCTGCTCTTGCACTAAGCTAAAAGTTAGATGCTGTCAAAATTGTTTTCTTGGCCATGTTGTATCGGCGAACAAAAACAAATGTATTCAATTAGTTCTTCAATAGTAAACAAAGACTCATTCACAAACATAAAAAAATACAATTTAGAATGAAATTATATTAGACTTTAAATGTGTTTAGGTATTAAACTGCAGCATCACCTGCTTTAATAAAGATTAAAAGCACGACGAAAGGTGACCGGTTACTCACAATCCGCCATCTTGTAAATACTCTGATCCCATCTTACAAGTTGGGGGTTTGATTAGTTAGGTATCTTATTCGCGGGTATGTGGGTGTGATGGGCTATTATATTAAAATTGAAATTAACCATGTAATGTAAAATTATTATTGATTTAATGTTATCCACTGCTCTGAACAAAATTATCACCATATCAGATTCACACGTGGTTGTTTAAATTTAAGCAGTTAATGTATGTGCCTGACGCGAATTAAACGTGCTACCTTCACTAGATCTCAGTCGAGATTTTAATGATCGAATTAAAAGTAATCAGAAAGTTCTGACAAGATTAAGCTGAGACGGGGGAGGGGGAGTTTAACTTCCGATGACTAAAACGTACATAAGAGAACCTTTTCGAATGTTCTACTGCATATTAATTGCATTGCATGCACCACACACTTCTTCTAGACTTGCTTACTTCCGAGAAGAAAGAATGATGTATACCTTGAAATACAAGGAGACTACAGGTATACAGTTAAAAGTGTTGTGCACATCTAGTGACCGTTCCGACCGAGAGCACCCCTCGGAAGGGAGGGCGGAGCGATCTATGGCAAGCGCGCACACTACGCTATCCTTACCCCCTTTTCCCCTCGAGTTTCCCACCCCCTCACCACGTGGTCCGTTAGATGGGTCACGATCCTCCCCGAGGAACCCAGCGCACCATCCGCTAGTTCTAACGATATAAGAGATGCCAGGACAAAGGGCTCGATCAAGCCAAAGACCTTACCAAAAAAAAGGACAAAAAACCACTCAACTGTAAAAATGTGTAACAATAATGTAGTAGCTTTAGTCAGAGTAATTATAAGAGGGTTAAGATATATATGTTAGCATAAGCTTAGAGAATAAGACTGAGGAGGAGGTTGGGCCCAACCTCCTCCAGCTGATGAATATTGTCAATGTAAGGAGATAACGAAAAAATAGAAATAGACTTCAGCCATCTCATCCCAACCCTCTCGGGCTTTGGGAAGTCATCTATTGTTCTGGTTTCATTTTTTGCAAACAGCCCTTCCTACCTTTCCAGCGCTCAGAACCATTCGGGCTGCCAACTCCTCATGACCCCCCCCCCCCTCCAAAGCCTTCACAGTACCGCCGTAGCAAAGAAGGGCGACGCCGCAACGCTAGGGCAGAACATTACATCTTTAAAGCCCTTCTCACACCTGCCCCATTCCAATATCCATCTGCTCCATCCCCCCACGTTCCCCCGCAACTCCTCTCCACGCAACCCACCTATCAGTTACGACCCCTCTCCCCCCGTATTATCTTTCCGACTACCGCTCTCGGACCCAAGAAGGACGCATATCAAATTCCTCTCAAATAAAAACTGCAGTGGCGACTTCTCAACCTAGGCCTGGACGACGCACCTCCCAATTCCCCGAAACAAAATCGAGCTTAGAAAAACAAAAGAATATTAGCATTATTAAATTTTGAATACAAGAGCTTATTAAATTTATTTTAAAATTATTATTAATGAATTAAAGACTTGATAAAATAATTTCGTTACAACCTTCAGAGTAAATGGTTTTAATTACTATTCATAAGATTTATGATCTTAAAGCCCAATATTTAAAATATATATTTATGTTTGAAATACGTTTTTATTAATTTTGTTTTGGCATTGTATAATGAATTACAACCCTGCCATAGTTATTATTGCATATTATAATATATTTTGACTATAGAGTCGATATTCTGGATGCATTTTTTTAACAATAATGAGTAAAATATACATACTATTATTCATATAATAAAACTTTACCTGATTCAATCGGGTTGTTTTCCATATGTGGCTTTTAGGGATCAACACATTATCATGTTGATCACAATTATCACTCTTTATAAGACTCGCTTTGTTCGTTGGGGGTTACGCGCGCGACCCACAGTGAGCTTTCTTTGCAAGTGGTTGTACTGTAAGCCTATGTAATTCCAGAGTCGTTTTTTGATAGGTCTTACCGTTTAGCCAAGCCAAGCCAAGAAACTTCCAAAGAAATGTCCGCAATTTTGAATATTTTTCGGGGGTTAAAAAATTTTGTTTTTAAACATTCCGGAATTTTCCCGTCGGTTACAGGCTAAACGCTATAAGTTTCCAAATTTCAAATTTCTATCTCCTCTGGAATGGGTAAACATTAATGTCAGTGAGTGAGTCAGCCATGTGGCTTTAGAGTAGTCACTCTTTATATACAAGATACATTTTAAAACCAAAGTATTAAAATATTTTTAATATATTTATTTGTAAACTACCCTAAAGCTATTTGTAATTTGTAAAAATAAAAGGGTGTTCTGATTTATCAAGAAAAACTATTCCCAGATACCCATTTTGAACTCAATCTTCAGAGTCCATTTTTAAAAAATTCAAATTTTCCTTAATTTGTTTTAAGTATACTATCCTTAAATTATTTATTGTATAAAAGTGAATGCACATAATTATTTAGGATGTAAAATAGTCGCCAAGTACGAATTTTTAACAAATTCATATGATTTTTTTTAAATATACATATATCATTAATTAGTCAACTGCTAATAATTGAATGTTTATATAAAAACAAAGGAGATAATAATTATTTATATTATAATAAACTTTACAGATAGGCTACCTATTTGGAACCTAATCGTTGGGGACATTTTTTAAATAAAGTAAAATTAAAAAAATACTAATTAATAAGTAAACTATCCTTAATTTGAGGTGAAGTGCAAATATTAAAAAAAACTGTTCCGAGCTCTTCATAAATTCAAATGGCGAACCATATGAAAGGAAGGTGGTTAATGACCTCTTACAAACCGTACCCTGTTGTGTTTCACGAGCGTGTGTTTACAAAATAAAAACGTTTAATCTTGAAACTAATATTTTGGCGGATCTCTATTCAATTTATAAAATTATTAGAATCGTTTAATAACACTTTTATTGATAATTATAGTATTACAAGGAAATAATAGCTATTCCAGACCAGTGGCGGCTCGTAGCTAAAATTAGTGGGGGTGCTGCAACCACGGGAAGCAAAACAGTGCATTTTTTACTTCACTGCCGCAAAGCCAACTTTTCCGTTGGTACCATTCAGAATTAAAGCTACGAATATATTTCTTGTTATTGCTTTTGCCTGGCTGAGATATTATAATATCAGGGTTGTACGACCTCCTTTCTTAACCGTAACTTTCTCATGGAGAGATAGCTGTGAAAACTTAAGCTGTTGAAGTTCACTTACAGTCACAAAACTTATTTCTTGGGGATGCAAGGCCATGGTTAAAGTTTTCTGTTAAATAAAAGAACCGAAAAAAAAATCAAAATAATAGCTGGAAGCAGAATAATAATTTAATTCTACACTCTTCTACACTTGATCACATTCAAGAATATGGTACACGGTTTTTAAGCACAACACACGCTGAATAAAAAAAATCCTTCCACCATCACGCTAAAGCCGGCACTGCGAGAGTAATAGTGCTCTCTCTACCTGGCAGTCCCGCCTTTCTCCCCAGCTCCCTCCTATGTGCGCATGCGCACAACAGTCAAACACCACGTCACTGGCACTGTGAAGCGCACAGTTTCATAAAAAGATTTTTGTATCTATTTCATAAACTGGGGGATGGCTACTGAAGTACGGACATTAAGGAATAGAAATTGTGTTACAAAAATAAAGGAAAAATTAAAGAAAAAAGAACTGCACAACGAGGGTAACCTAGCCAAACAATCTCCGTTACCTTGCACAAATATCACTAATATAGCGAGAACAGGGAAAAAAAGTGAACATTTTTTAAGCACAACCCATTTAAACCATATCACAAACTCATGTTCTATATTGTAAATATATATGCCTGTATATGCCGGAGAGAGAAGTAGGTCAGGGGCGTAGGTGGATGAGATATAGCCAATCAGATGTTCAGATTAGCTTAAATATTTAAGAAACCGTTAACAAACAGTACATGAGTTTGGAGTTTACTGGAATTAACACAGAAATATTCTTTAAGACCAAATAATTTTATACTTCTAAATATGATTTAAGATTTGAAATTCTCCACTCTGCAAAAGTCTAAAAACGTTTTATTGTGGTTGATCATTAAGAGCTAAATACCCGGTAGGCGGTAAACGAAAGGTAGTTCTGATAACGGAGGCTAGAATGAATATTTGTGAATAAAATTATTTAATTTAATATAAGGGTAACAACACATTTAACTGGCATTTGTATTTTATCCATTCCCTGTTGGTTCTCCTACTACCAGACAGCTCTATCCAGGAAAGTTATAAGCACACACGGTTTCTCTGGTTTAGGAATTTTTTATCGACCACCTTAACACCTTAAAGGATAGGCGATGAGCATTATACGTTCCTACGAAAGTTTTATGTTTAGCCATTTCTGATAAAACTACTGTATTTTAGTTATTTGCATGAGGTTCTCTCACTAGCATATGACCTATTGGTATAAACACGAACAGGAAGAGCCTTTAGCTAGCAGTTGGGGCAATGGTAACATCAATCGGAATTGACAGAGAACGACCATTAAGAAAGAGATGCTAGGTATGGCTTCATTCCTCACATAGAACTGTGATGTTTCCAGGAGCCTTGCAGTCCAGAGACTACCGGTCAGCCTCCTGCATGGCCTTCGGGAACGGCAGCAAGGAAACCACCCTGAACATCAACCTGCTGGCAACTAACGGCGCACCAGACTACTGCGGCGTTTTCATCAACAACGTGAGTATCCCTCCGTGGATTAAGATTCGGATGGACTTCTCGAGATTTTGCAAATCTCCCTTCCTAGTAGTAATATGTATTATCACCTCACTAGAGGTTATGTAGCTATGGCAGTCACCACACCAACCCCTCTCACTCTTATATACTTCCCTCCCTTTCAGAATGTCCTTACATTGCACAGTTCTTTCTACTTTGTTGCTTGCTACACAACAAAAGACTAGCTGTTACCGATATTCTCTCCAAGGAGTGATGCCGAGTTTTGAGCCGCAATCTTGGTGTTTTATAGAATGACGTCCAGAGTCAATGACAAAGGATAGAATCCTTGTCAAAGTATAATTTTTCTGAGTTACCTTAGGAAATCATTATTTACAGCAAATTGTTACTTTTTATTTAGTTTGTTTATTACTGTAAAATATATAAAAATATATTTTCTTCCCTACTTTTAAAAGAATATAGCCATTTATATTTGTTTATTTCAGTGACATAGTATTTACGGTCACTACTTACGCTAATTATTTAAATACATGGTAAAAGGAGGTTAGAATTAAAATAAGTGCACCGAAATTGGTTTGTATAGAAGATAGAAAAACCAAAGTGAAAATCACACTTTGTTATAGTTGATAGCCTGTTTAAAAAAATTGGGTGTGAGAAGTTATACTTCTTTGGCATCATTAAAAAAAAAATCTTTATTTTGTAAATATTAAATAACCAATAATAAATATTTAACAATAACAATTTAATAATATTTAGTATTAATTATGTTAAATAATAATATTTTAATTTATATCAATAAATAATACATACGGATAGTTAACCTCAATTATATTGGAGCACTTGAAAAAGTCTATAAGCACAATTTTTTTTCACTAATATTTACGAATAGTAAATAATATTAATCAAAATATTCAATTTAAATCACTACTGAATATTATTTATTAGCACATATATAATTCGCACTTGTATGAAACTAAAACACGTGTTGTGAATGTAGAAACTAGAAACATGTGGATAAATATTATATATATATGAAAACAGTGATCAGAGGCGACGAGCGTACCAACATGCGCGACTAACAGAGGTTTTATTTCTATTTTGTTGGTAGTTTTTTTTTCGAGACTTAATGAGCGGTTTAGCTTCAACCTGTTACATTAGTGTTACAGTGATGCGCGCGCATCTTAAAATTTCACTCTCATCATTTTTTCATAACGCGCCTAAAGAAGTATAACTTCAAAAATTGGAAATATCTTTTTAAAAAATTAATGAGCTAGAAAAAGGACACCAAAGTTGGCGAAAAATTGCAATTTTTAAAAATGTTATTTCAATTAAATATAATTTACATACTGTATACCTACTTCACTCTACAAATAGGCCCTACTGTTAACGTTTTTTGAACACCATACTAACAAGAACATTATATTCTATGATGTAAAAAAGATCTGAATTAAATGAGACTCGCTAAACAATGTTTCCATTTAAAATAATTAATTTATTATTATAATATGATTATAAGTCACCACAAAACAAGTATTTTACTTTTTATTGCTACGTTTAGAACACAGGCTAATAAAGCCTTAATCTTATTGGGTAGAGATGAGGAAGGTAGCTAAGAGGAAGTGAACCCGCATTTGCGTGTAGTAAAGCTGTGAAAACCAGAGTGATAAATTATTTGTGGAAAATCGTTAAAGATATATATAATATATATATATATATAAATACTTTTAATGGGAAAACCATCTTCAGTTCACGCAGATGAGATTCGAACCTCTACCTTCCCATAAATGGCGATCAAACCAATGGCAAGCAATGGCTGTGGGTAACTAAACATTGAAAACTAATATTTACTTTGTCTCGACACCTCGGAGTTAAAATATTGTGATCGTCAAAAATTTGAAATCGAGATTTTGATAAATGTCAACGTTTCATAACCCCCTGAAACAACAACAAAAAATGTTTCCGCAATACCGTCTGTCTGACCGTTTGTACCTTGGTTTTGGCTAGATCTGACTGTTTGGACCTTGGCTTGGGCTAGATATGACTGTTTGTACCTTGGTTTTGGCTAGACCTGACTGTTTTTTACCTTGCTTTTGGCTAGATCTGACTGTTTGTACCTTGGTTTTGGCTAGAACTGATTGTTTGTACCTTGGTTTGGGCTGGACCTGACTGTTTGTACCTTAGTTTGGGCTAAATCAGACTGTTTGTACCTTGGTTTGGGCTAGACCTGACTGTTTGTACCTTGGTTTGGGCTAGACCTGACTGTTTGTACCTTGGTTTTGGCTAGACCTGACTGTTTTTACCTTGCTTTTGGCTAGATCTGACTGTTTGTACCTTGGTTTTGGCTAGAACTGATTGTTTGTACCTTGGTTTGGGCTAGACCTGACTGTTTTTACCTTGATTTTGGCTAGATCTGACTGTTTGTACCTTGGTTTTGGCTAGAACTGATTGTTTGTACCTTGGTTTGGGCTGGACCTGACTGTTTGTACCTTGGTTTTGGCTAGACCTGACTGTTTGTACCTTAGTTTGGGCTGAACTTGACTGTTAGTACCGTGGTTTGGGCTGGATCTGACTGTTTGTACCTTAGTTTGGGCTAAATCAGACTGTTTGTACCTTGGTTTGGGCTAGACCTGACTGTTTGTACCTTGGTTTTGGCTAGACCTGACTGTTAGTACCTTGGTTTGGGATAGACCTGACAGTTAATACCTTGGTTTGGGCTAGATCTGACTGTTTGTACCTTGGTTTGGGCTAGACCTGACTGTTTGTACCTTGGTTTGGGCTAGATCTGACTGTTTGGACCTTGGCTTGGGCTAGATATGACTGTTTGTACCTTGGTTTTGGCTAGACCTGACAGTTAATACCTTGGTTTGGGCTAGATCTGACTGTTTGTACCTTGGTTTGGGCTAGACCTGACTGTTTGTACCTTGGTTTGGGCTAAATCTGACTGTTTGTACCTTGGTTTGGGCTGGACCTGACTGTTTGTACCTTGGTTTGGGCTAGAACTGACTGTTTGTGCCTTGGTTTTGGGCTGAACCTGACTGTTTGTACCTTGGTTTGGGCTAGATCTGACTGTTTGTACCTTGGTTTGGGCTAGACCTGACTGTTTGTACCTTGGTTTGGGCTGGACCTGACTGTTTGTACCTTGGTTTGGGCAGGACCTGACTGTTTGTACCTTGGTTTGGGCTAGACCTGACTGTTTGTACCTTGGTTTGGGCTAGAACTTACTGTTTGTACCTTGGTTTGGGCTAGATCTGACTGTTTGTACCTTGGTTTTGGCTAGACCTGACTGTTTGTACCTTAGTTTGGGCTGAACTTGACTGTTAGTACCTTGGTTTTGGCTTGACCTGATTGTTAGTACCTTGGTTTGGGCTAGACCTGACTGTTTGTACCTTGGTTTGGGCTAGACCTGACTGTTTGTACCTTGGTTTTGGCTAGATCTGACTGGTAAAACAGAGTTTCAAACTAATTATCAGAAACTATTAAAATGTTAATCATATTTTAACATCTTGTTTTATAAAACAGAAAAATTAATTTCGAAACGTAGATTCAAACTATAATTTGTTTCAGTAGAAAACCCTTTACGCGAGCGCAAACAAGGCCAATATTTCGAAAGAAAAAAGCCGTTAAAGTAACCGCGAACTATATAAATTGTGGTTAAATTTTCAAAACTAAAAACGGTGGTACTTCAGGGTTGTTGAAACATCTTTCTCAACATCCAACGCTAGAACAATACTAATTTTATTCTAACCACGGTATTTTTTTAGTTTAAATAAATGTGAAAGCTAGAATAATTTGATTTATATTAAATATTTGTAAATTAGGCCAAAATTAAAAAACTAGTTTTTAAATATTTCCCGCCAGAAAATTTGCCGAAGTAAAAATATCGTTCCCGAACAGGCCTAGAAAAATATCATCGCATTTCACCAAATAACGTACATGAAAAAGTAGACGCTGTTAGAGAAATACATTATTTGTTTTGTGTATTTCTACCTAATAGAACCCAATATTTCCCTATAACTCAGAAAATATAGATTTTATAAAATATTATTTCAAGTAAAAATTGTATATCTTTAAGAGTGCTACCACTTTGATGTGATAAGTTATTCCACATCTCACGGTGTGGTGGAGATATGGCGAACATAAGAAATGTTTGCTTATGTTCCCTTAAACACATTTGCATGAGCAAATGAGATGCTGAATTTTATTTGAAATGAAACAGGGCCTCTATACAAGTTTTAAAAAATTGTTTAACAGGGTCTCGATACAAGTTTTAAGAAAATTGTTTAACAGGGTCTCGATACAAGTTTTAAGAAAATTGTTTAATAGGGTCTAGATACGAGTCTTAAGAAAAATGTCAAACCGTGTCTAGATAAGTGTTTTAAGAAAAATCTTTAGAGCCAACTTTGAGAAAATTCATTCTATTCTCTATTTGCCCTTAAGTAAACTACCTTTAAGTTGAGCTTAGATAGCTACTTCACAAAACTCCACTAGAAAACGTTATGAAAACCCTAGATTCCAAGTTATAGCTTGATCGGTAAAATGGTTTGGTCTCTAGGCCCAGTGAAAAACTGGCAGATGTCATTGCAAAAATAACTTTTTTGTTTTCAAGGTTCATGGAACGTCAACACTTATCAAAATCTTACACTCGACTTTTTTACGATCACAATACTTATTTTTTTTAGGATTTGTGAGAAAGTAAATGGCTGAAAATGGTTGACTTTTGGTTTTAATTTCTCTTTGAGATTGTAAGAAGATTGTAATGTAGAATTGGAAGGGTTATCTCTATTTCATATCCCAGCAGGGTCATTATGACAACGACGTAAAACAAATTTGCGGCCGATAACATAGAAAGTTTGGATTAAATGTTATTATGGCCGACCATTTTGTGAGCGCAAATGTTTTACTAATAGAGTGATGCTTAGCTCTTTTTTTTTATATCCATTACTTTTCCCTGCCTCTGCCTGGGTCAGTTTTTTTTATTCAAGTCATATATTTCCCCTACCGGCTGGCTAGGCCTGTCCTAGCTTAATATGCCTTGTAATCTAACCTAGGACTAGGACAGACACAACATCCAGTCCCCGACCGTTAATTTATCACTGTGAAAGTGTAAACCCACATTTCATCAATGATACATTGTTCAGTCATGCTGGGAATCAAACCTGAGATCCTTAGCTCAGTAGACACGCTACTAACTGAGTAAAGGTGTCGGATCTATATTTATCTGTGCAGCCATTTTAATAGTCCTTTGGTTTGCTTTACGAGGTTATGTTTATACTGAATTAATGTAGTTAAGTTTTGTATTTGGCGTGTTTTTGCGTGTGTTCCGTGACACTTTATACTGATATAACATAGATTATTAGTGATATTATAGATTAGTTGGATTTGGGAAGGATTTAATTACTTAAGTTAGTAGATAAGCCCAACAAAACGGACAAGAGATTTCTAAATGCACAGTAGGTGTTGGTTTTAAGATAAAGAGTTGAAAGCTAGAGATTTGGACTATAGCGTGGACAAATACATGATGCACGTAATAATTCGTTTGAAGTACTAACATAATATAACCTGTAATATAGGCCTATGCAAGAAACATATTTTCTTTGAAACATAACCCTCCCAAAATGTATCCTTATCAACCCTCAACCCACTGATATTAAGGTTTAAAAACTATCTCTGGTCAGAGGCAGCTCATCGGAACCTCAAGAAATTACCTAACACTTTTAAAAATACAAAGCAGTAAATTATAGCCGTATTTGTAATAAAATGTCAACTGATAGAAGTAACAGCCGACACTACTCAATGAGGGATAAAGAGTCCACATTGTGAACGAGTGACGTCACCGTGTGTACCCTGGAAATGTTATTTCATTGGATTCTGTCAAACTCCAGCAGACGTTGTAAATCCCAGCATGAGTATGAGCGTGTGGTTCCAGAAAGAAAGAAGTCACCCTTGGGAGGTCCTCAGCCTCGTCTGCAATCATCGGCCCACCAGACAACCTCCTATTTATAGTGGCGAGTGGCGAGTGGCCAAAAGATAGATGATTTTGGGAGTTTCTGATATTTGCTCTCTAAATGCACAGTAAATACACTGGGCTCACATCATATCTCCTGGTTCAAATCGTGACTTGTTTCTTGTTTACGAAATGAGAGGGAATGTGCATGTGGAATGCATCATTGCGCATGTCCATGAAGACTTGTTCGTGGTGTAACATCGCGTGTGCATGAGCTCGTGCGTGGGATAATATCTGCTTCTATCAGCGACTAACAGTTGTAAGGTCTCGTTCATACGTGGCAAGGAGATCATGGCAGCTGCATCTGTCACCATGTGTACAGATATTACTGCCACCATGTGTACAGATATTACTATCACCGTGTGTACAGATATTACTGTCACCGTGTGTACAGATATTACTGTCATCATGTGTACAGATATTACTGTCACCATGTGTACAGATATTACTGTCACCGTGTGTACAGATATTACTGTCGCCGTGTGTACAGATATTACTGTCACCGTGTGTACAGATATTACTGTCACCGTGTGTACAGATATTACTGTCGCCGTGTGTACAGATATTACTGTCGCCGTGTGTACAGATATTACTGTCACCGTGTGTACAGATATTACTATCACCGTGTGTACAGATATTACTGTCATCGTGTGTACAGATATTACTGTCACCGTGTGTACAGATATTACTATCACCGTGTGTACAGATATTACTGTCATCGTGTGTACAGATATTACTGTCACCGTGTGTACAGATATTACTGTCGCCGTGTGTACAGATATTACTGTCATCGTGTGTACAGATATTACTGTCACCGTGTGTACAGATATTACTATCACCGTGTGTACAGATATTACTGTCATCGTGTGTACAGATATTACTGTCACCGTGTGTACAGATATTACTGTCACCGTGTGTACAGATATTACTGTCGCCGTGTGTACATATATTACTGTCACCGTGTGTACAGATATTACTGTCGCCGTGTGTACAGATATTACTGTCGCCGTGTGTACAGATATTACTGTCACCGTGTGTACAGATATTACTGTCGCCGTGTGTACATATATTACTGTCACCGTGTGTACAGATATTACTGTCGCCGTGTGTACAGATATTACTGTCGCCGTGTGTACATATATTACTGTCACCGTGTGTACAGATATTACTGTCGCCGTGTGTACAGATATTACTGTCACCGTGTGTACAGATATTACTGTCACTGTCAGACTGCCATGGAACACACTGTCACAATAGGGAAGGTCAAGGCGGGGTAGTTAAGACATCGTTTTTATTTATTTAAATAAATAAATGAAAAGGTCAAAATGTAGAATGTTTACCGGATATAGAAAGCCAAACACATCTAGTTAAGGAAGGTATATACAAAAATGGTGAATGTACGCTATAATTTCTTCAGTAATTGTTATTTTGAAACATTATCAACCACTCCGTCATGCCTCAAAGGCTGGGGTAAGATGGGGCACAACGTGGGGCCAGATGGGATGTATTTAAATTAAACTGTTGGTTGAAATAACTGGATCATAATATATTATTTCTAAGCCCTTTGTTTACAAACATTAGAGATGTTAAAATACAAAATTATAATACATTCTTCAAGAAAAATATTGCTTACAAATTGAAGTAAAATATAAATTGAATTGTGTATTAAGCAAAAACATTTAAGTCGAGACTTTTTGGCAAAGTGCACAAATATGATTCACATCCGCATCTCCATCATCTCCCCAGGCGCATGAACAGTGAGCCGATCGTCTACACACGGAACAGCAAATCCATCCTTCTGTGTATTCAGAATAAAATAACCGCAGTACAAGCACTCAGCATCTTCCTCTTCCTCACAATCCTCACTTTATATCAATTCCATTTTTTTATATTTGACTTCATTTTAGGCCTAACATTTTTTACTATTGTCTTTTTCTTTCCCTGTTTTATTTTCTTGCCTTCCAACTTCAGTCTCTTCTTAACTTGAACAACCTCCTTCTGTTCAGATCTTCTTTTAGGGAGAGCTAGTGATTACTGCTGTTTTTTCTCTTGGGCCGGTTTGTTTGTATTAAGATATATCTTCCCACATAGAGAATTGGAACTATTTGTTCCGGTGAGTTACAGAATAAACTGGATTTTTCTTGGTTTAATTTGGGAACTTCACAAGGTGCAGCAGATGGATGCTCTAGTAGGCCTTTATCTTTCCAAAGTGAGCATCCAGGTTAACTGAGGTGTTTCTCATTTTTTTATAGGCCTACTTGCCTCTAATGATTCAAGACTAGATTCTCTGGTTTCTTAAGTTTCCCATTCTGTCCTTTTTCTATATTTCGGCTACTAGCAAGACCTATTTCCCAAGTTTCTTGATTTTCATCAGAGCTTTTTAGCTCGCACTGACTTAATTGAACTTTGTTTGTTGTGCTTAGCTCGGTGTGTACAATGAGGGGGAAACACATTATTACAACAACATTTTATCTTGCTTTGTCAATAAGACTTGGATTCTGCACATGGGTGGAGTGTCCATATAATAGAAACAGCACTGGTTTTTCTTTTGATGTGCCAAAGAATTTAATGAACGCTACAAACCACCTTTCAAATATGTCCGTTTGCATCCAACCGGATATATGGCATTCTGCCCATGTTCCTCTAGAATAACCATTTAAAAGTTCCGGCTTAATTCTTTTTCTAAGATAGACCAATTTCCAGCAACATTGAAGCATAACTCAATAGAAATAGTTTTTCCTCTGTCTGCAGATCATAGCGAGCCAACTTTTTTATTTTTACCTTTTGTAGCTATGATTTTCGATGTTGACTTCTAAACAAAGGAGATTCTACTCTCATCACAATTGTAGATTCGGTCAGGTGTTAATTTGTACTTTTCGTACAGTTCCCCAAGAATCATAAAATAGTTTACACATCCTATCAATAGACTTGGGCTCAAGTTTTCTTTTAGATAAGTCAGGGTTTCTTTTCAAGAAGCCTTATAACCAGTCTATGCCAGCTTATTGTTTCTCTTTGTTAAATTTAAGAGGCTTTTTCCCTCAGTCAGCTGGAAAGCAGGTTTCCTCAGGTCATTAATTCTTAGGCCAAATAAACGACTTTCCATGTGTTTTAAATAAGTAATAATAATAATATTTAGCACCACGTCTTACTACCCGTTCGGGTTATACGCTTTAAGTACAAATCACGCTAATGGATTAGGAATTGGGAAGGTTGAATTAGAGGAAGTGAACCCGCATTTGCGTGGAGGAAGAGTGGAAAACCATTTAGGAAAAACCACCCCCAGTTCACCCGACCGAGATTCTAACCTCGATCTCCCCGTCCTCAGCAGTCGAGCTCAACACGACAAGCGCGTTAGCCAACTACGCCACCGAGGCGGGTTTTAAATAAGTAGATAGTTATATTTCTTTCCATCCTGAGAAAACAGGCGACTTAGGGCCTAAACTTACTTTAACAGGCAGGTTTTCGACTGTTTCCTCACAATTTTCTAACCGTAGTTTCTTTACCTTACGTACCAATGTGGTCTTAGGTACAGGGAACGTAGAAGATGTTTTAAAATACTCCATTCTTTCATTCATTACTTCTTTAACTGCATTTTTAATATCTTCATCATTTTCCTCTCTCTGGGTAGTTCTCTTGTAGTTACGCACCATATCCTGATAAAAAAAAAATTGTAATGATACTGTTTTGGACCCTTCTCTTATATTAAAAAAGTCTTGGATGAAGTGTATTTTTCTTTGATAAACTGTATATAAGCTAACCTTTTAATACTTCATCCATGGAGAGTCACGCTCTTTTTCAGAAATAATATCAATGTATTGCACCATTAAAACTTATTTTTCTTTAAAAGATCAACTTTGTAGTATTTAGCCAAATCTTGTGACTCGCTGGCTCCCTCTATCCAATAGGAAGTTAGCCTTCACAACATCAGTCGCCAGGAGTCTTCCTATTAGTTAGTTTTAACACTGGTGACAAGGGGTCCAAGAGGCAAGGGGTAGGTGATATATAAGCCGCTTATGGGTATGAATACACACATTTCCAGTAATTTATATATATAAAATATAACATTACACAGTATACGGAATACGGAACATTTAATATCGTAGAAAAACAATCCGTAAATAATATAATTTAATATCATATATTCAGTATCGACGGTGTATTCAGTTAAATAAAACGTGTGCAACATCAAAAAGTATTTCTAATTTCATAATAATAAGTATCAATATACTCAGATCACATATCGTATGATAAGTGCGCAGCAACGCAAACACCCGTCGCCATCTCAATAAAACCCTGATATCATTAGAATTAGTGCTCAAACAACAATCTCATAAATATCCGTATAGTCTTAATTGGTGCCGTAACGTGGCTCATTCATCAATATATATCATTATAATGGGCGCCCATCACGTGGCGTATACATATATAAAAACCATATCTTCATTATTGGCGCCCATCATGCGGCGCATATATTTCAAAACATTCAATATCATCATAATTGGCGCCAAAACGCGTGGAACTATATTTCAATAGATTCAATATATCTTTAATATCTTAAATAAAACCACAGATACCTGAAACTAGAATATACGCAAGTTATTAATTTGATTAAATATGGTTGGTCTTCTAAAATAATACTTTCAATATTGGGGCGAAGGGGTAAGATGGGTAGTTCCATCTGAAAAACTGGATAGCATATTATTTCGTTTGAAATAAACTAAGCTATATTGTGATATTAACAAATTGTATCACCTTTTAAATAAATTGAGAACTTACCCATATTTTATAACACCTCTTACACTATGTATATTATTATAATAAATTAGTATTTTCAATTCCTGTCCGTTACTCTGAGAGCTCACAGATTATAAGTAAGGACCTATAAAATGCCAAAATTACATTAATAGTAAAAAAAAAAAAAAAAAAGGTAATACTAAAATTTACGGAGCATATAAGTCTGACTCATAAATAAAAGTTTGATTTTGTACGTGCACAGTTAGGTATTTTAAATAAATAAGCTAACTACCCCCCTATAATCACTGTTTGTGGGACTCTCTGTCAGTCCAAAAATATCTCGAAAACAATAAGGTCTAGGAAGCTGACATTTGGTTGGCAATTAGCTCCAGAAGAGTCAAATGGGCACGGCTTGTTAACGTCCCCTTCCAGGCTTTGTAATTTTTATTTTGAAAATTCAAATAAAATTTTAATCTTAAATATATATATATATATATATATATATATATATATATATATATATATATATATATATATTTCGATTAAAAATATAGGATTTTCATCCTCTTGTTTGTCCTACAGTTATAATATTTTTATCTTAATCAATAAATAGTATATTAGGCCATTATTACAATGTGAGTAGGTTTAGAATGGAATTGGAAAGACTAGGTATATGATCACAGAGAGAACACAAATTGATGACGATAATTTAGAAATTAATCCAAACAACATCTAATTTGACAAGGTTAATGAGTTTAAATATTTAGGAACAATTTTATCTAGCAATAACGATATAAGAATGGAAATGGAAACGGGCGTATTCATGAGAATTCATTTCACGCGAACACGTTTCACTTTAACCTCAGCCTCAAGCAAAGATTGCCTTGTCAATAGATTGTTCACATCACTTTGTGAGAAGGGTTATGTTTGATTCAAGAGTCTTGATTTATTTAGTGCCATAGTTAGCTTGGCAGCCTTTTGTACGGCTGCAAGTAGAACTGTGTATAGGGACAAATCAGCTTTTAACACATCAATATTAATTACTATTTTGACATAAAGTTTTAGCTAGAATGATTTTTATGTTTTGTCACACAATTAAACCAATAAAGGATTGCTATTTAAAACCATTTAAGACTCGGTTAATTTTATGGAGTATTAAACTATTTTATAGATTCCCCTTGAGAAGAGCGGGTATTTGTATACAGGAAATTATAGACAAATATGGAGATGTGCCAGTATTATCCTAAAGGATAGGAAACTACAGAAGAAAACTCAATGTGCCCATAGGAGATGCGCACCTTAAACTTCTGAGTAACAATTAAAAACAACAGCCGTTATGATAGTAATATTATTATTATTATTAAGTATCATAAGTTTGGACCTTTGACGTCCTCATCTGCACTCCTCACAAATAAACAAATAAATACGATATGTTATAAAATAACAAAATTCTTGCTGGTTTAGTAAAACAATAGATTATTCCAACGAAAGTAATCAAATGATGTTGGATAAGAAATGTTATGGAACATCCACATAGTATAAACATTAATTAAGGTCTACTTCTGCTGTAATCTATACGAAGGTCTAGTAACGTGTGCTCCTCGGTTTTACAGAAAGCTGTAGACGCTCTGATTTGTTTAGCTGTAAAGAGGTAGGAATCTTTCCAAACAATAGCTGAATTTTCTTCAGCTAATGACTATAAATGTATTCTAATAATTTTCATTAAAATAAACACATTTTTACATTAGTAGGCCTACAGGTACTCTATACTATATAAAAATACACTTTTAATATGTTTGTTATACTTTTTTGTGTTGTTTTTTTACTTTTTGTAAAAAAATAGCACCTCGTCTTATTACCCGCTCGGTTGTACGCGTATGTATTAACTATGTTAATGGTTTTAGGGAATTGAGAGAGTTTTACTTATAGGAAGTGTACCCGCATCTGCATGGTGGGAGAGTGGAAAACATATAGGAATAAAAACCTCAGAACACCCGACCGAGAGTTGAACCTCTTTCTCCCCATCATCGGCAGTCTAGTTTACTGCGAGACTAGTGCATTAGACTATGCGGCCACCAAAGCGGGTTTTATCATAGTTAAAATTAATTTTAATAGCTGCTCTTGTCCAAAGCTAGTGTATTAGATTATCATAAATCGAGATAGGTCTAATACAACAGTAACAGCGATGATTGAACGAAACATTATTTAAATATTTTGAAGTTTAAATAAAACTACCATGAATGGCATTAGGCCTATTTGAAAGTTAATTTACGCTACAAGAGTTGAACAGACCTCCCCCCAGTGCGCCTGAGAGGGGAAGGAGAGAGTTAATCGGTTCCTTGTACCTATTACCTGCACAACTAAGCCGTCAGACAAATAAGTTGACAAGACATCTGAGGGATGGATTGATGTGTTAGGGGTAGGTTGGCTAGGGTGGGGTAGGCAGAACATTGATTAACTAATTTATACTAACTTTCTTAGAGAATTACGATAATTCCATCTATTTTATTAATTTGAAAAAAAAAAAAGCATACCTGCATTTGCGCTAAAATCTATGTTTGTACTGTAAACAATTTGATCCTACTCACAAGGGGGGAAAAGGCCAAATTTGCATACATTTAATACATTAATTACTAAGATTTATTAAAATGTCTTTCAATACAAACTTAGAAAATGTATTTGACTTACAAGATAAAAAGATAGCCATTCTCTTTGCAATATTTCACCGTCCCGGAAATATCAGAGAAAGTAAGCGGTATTTTTGCGCTTTTCTCAGTCTTTCCATTCCACCTTTATACCGCCATTTTAGTTTTCCCGATCAATGCAATTAACTATATCTGAAACGAACCTTATAACTTGATCAATATAAGGTGAGTGAAATGCAACCTGGCAAGTAGCAAGTACCCGAACAGAGAAACTTGTTAGAGAGAGTGGACGAGGGCATCCTAACTGTAAAGTCTAGTTATGTTGAGAACTGGTAGAGCCCGAAGGTGAATTCAATCATTGACGGACATTTTAAAAGATGTGTGGTCTCCAAGAATGACAACGTAATGTTACGTGACAAAAAAAAACAACGAACAGTAGGGTTTCATTCCAATACGTTGGGTTGATATTCATAAAAACTAATAAATAATAGGACACAACGCACATGCTCATAATAAATATACATTCAGTGGTAGATTCAACATCTATTTTTAAAATATCTATTTTCAAAAAGAGATATGAAGTTTCTTAGAAGGATGTAGGGAGCAATATAATTATTTGTATCGTGGTGCCCCTCCTGTCATTTTTTTTCTGGATACACCGTTGTATACAACCTATTATTAATATTATTAACATAGTTTATAATATGATACACATATTTATATTCATTACTACAGAATCAACAATCTATATCTATACTAGTCTATACTAATATTATAAAGAAGAAAGATTTGATTTTTTGTTTGTAATGGATAAACTCAAAAACTACTGGACCGATTTTAAAAATTCTTTCACCAATATAAATCTACATTATCAGCGAGTAACATAGGCTATATTTTATTTTGAAAATTTAATTTATTCCTAATAAAAATGTCGATAGTATATTTATATAGTCTTTGGAAAAAAACGTTGTTGAAGGGAAAGTGGGGTTGGTGAAAGGGCGGGGGGGGGGGGTTGAGGAAAGAGGAATGAGATGAAAATAGAGGGAGGATAAAAAGAGTGAGGGGGATAGGGACAATATTTTTCTTCATCTCGAATAATCATGGTTTTCTTCTTCAACAAGTTTATGAAGAAAGGTATCCATAACATTTTCACCACTATAGACAACAGGAGGTTTCATACATTTACCTTCCGAATCGATGACTACATATGCAAATCCTGATGGCGTATGCTTCGTCATTTTTGTAGTTGATGAGTGATTAGGTGTAGGCGCTCACCCTGATATTTTAATATTAAAACACTCCAAATCTGCATAGATCACATACGGGATTTTTTAGCATATGTCGAAAATTTCAATATTTTATCATCTTCCTCGGGCATCTGTATCTTCTGAGCATCGAAATCAGCACACCGCTCACTATGCTCATCCTTGAGATTTTCCTTGGAAAATCTATGCAAACAATATTTGCAATAGTATGATTCACCATCGTGTCTGGTCAGTGAGCTTAGCAATCTGCTCAAGTTCTTAATAAGACAATAATGTCCCCCATCCACATTGGAAAGAAACAACAAGTCCACGTGATTGTCACGACTAACCTTAGTTATTATTACAGGGAATATTTCCCCTTGATAGCCGTACACATTAAATAGATACATTATTTTGTTTGTCAAACTTGGCTATTTGCGAATTTTTTCACAGGATATTGAATACCATCCATATTTAGTTTACCTTCCAGTGATATATACTTACTCACTCGATTAACGTTCTTTTTCAGTTGGGTATAGAGATGCTAGTACAGACCAAATAAAACATTTACTGTCAGCATTTCTTATATTAATTAAGCGTTCTATTTCTCAACTCTTCTGGTAATGGAATATAGCTGGAAGCAGCCAAAGGAACATATTTAGCTAGTTTAAGCTCTAAGTATTTCACAATGTTCCTCAGACCAACCATTTCCTTTGTGGTGGAAAGAAGAGCTGCTTCAATCATTTAAGTGCATGCGCCCTCAATCTTTGATTTTAATTCGTCAGGACTTAGAGTGACGATACACTTAATGCGAAAGTAAGGGTGATTTTTTCCTCTCCCTCCCCTCCAACACGAGAGTACTCCTACACAGGCATATGCATACCATTTAAGATTACCCATTACATTAAGTTGTTGGGACATGCGTTGCTTCCAACTTCCTTTTAATTTCGTTAATAAAGACTAAAAATAGCGACTCTTTCGAGGGAGAAAGATTGATGATTTTGATTGTACCATTCAAAACTTCTGAAAAACTAAAGATTATCGAATTAATTAAAAATTATAGATCAATAAATTCCTGCTCTCTTGACTTTGAAACGTTGGCAACACTCCCCAGTGAAGTTGCTCCTGTTGCAGTACAGTTCTTTAGCTTGTGTTGTAATAGATTATCCCACCGTGAAATATTCGACTGCATTTATCACACTCGAATGACTTCACCTCCCGACTATGTGAGGAAATATGTCGCTGTAAGTTGTCACTCTAGACTAAAAACAGTTCTTACATAGGAAGATCATTTAACCAAGCGTGTTTTATGAAATCAACAGATGAAATATTAACTATAGAAACGTGTTCTATTAAAAATAATACAAAAAATCTTAATGATAGTTGACTTGACAATTATTCACGATCGCTTCTCTAGATGCGGAAGGTAAATTCCACACAAGAAAAATCAGGAGGTTAGACGAAATCCTTCATGTAGCGCGAAAACCGATAAAGCTCTTATAATCGAATTATAAAAAAAAGTTTATCTGCGAGTAACAAGACATGTTTTGTGCACAATTATTTCACCTCCAAATGGTACACCTAAAAATCAATCAATAAATATGGTAAATAGTGTAGAGGTAACACATGCGTTACTGTCTGAATCCTTCAATATATCGCTATTTACGAGTAAATTATTATGATATATCAAACGTAGATTCATTTCTTAATAACTTTCATTCTGTGCCATCTAGTGAGGAAAATTTTTACTTGTAATTTCTCAATGTGTGTGTGTGTGTGTGTGTGTGTGTGTGGTGTGTGTGTGTGTGTTGGTGTGTGTATGTAGATTTTCTCTGAATTCTACCTTCAGTAGCCGTGTAAATCAATCATAAAATAGAAGATATGTTACCGGACCTTTTTTAATTAGATGCTTTGGACTAGATTTAATTTAGAGAATACTTCAAATGTTTTGCTAAATTCCTTTATATATTTATATAAATTCCTTTATATATACATATATATATATACATATATATAATAATCAAGTGAGAGATTAAATAAGACTAATAGTCACATGTAAGAAAAACAGCGATGTTTTACAAACTCGCTAACCTAACACTTTAAACATATAGCTACATTCGGTACCAAGAGATACTATCGAATACACATAGCTTATAAAGTGTCTGTTTGAAAGAATATACAATTTAAATTAAGCTATTTTAATCTATGCCCCAGAAAACACAGTATTTTAAATCAGACAGAAAAATGTCCGATAATCGGTTAGCTCAAACATGGTTTATGAATAGATTTAAGCAAATATTATTCAAAGCACTTAGATTTTTTTAGAAGGAATTTTTAAAAAAGGCAGCTTTTAAAATCGGTCACAAATTTTTAAAACTGGAAAATAAACAGCCAACTTAAAATTAAATAGTTGACTCAACCCTATAATGTCCGATAACCGGTTAGACCAAATTTTTGACTCAAATATGATTTATGAATAGATTAAACAAATGTTAGCTTTTAGAACAGTCACAAATTTAACCCTGGTAAATACACATTCAATTTAAATTAAATCAATCACTTTTTTAAAATTATGTAAAAGAAGATAATTGAAATACCTGATGTGGATGTTGATGAATTTTCCATTGTCTTGATTAATCAGCCGCTCCTTAATTTATTATTTTCACGTGAAGTATGCAGGGTTGCTTTAAATCAACCCCCCTATGTATAAGAACCAAAACCCCTTTCACCATAGAACCATTGACCCGTCCTTTCTAATTTAGATCGAAATAGAATCGGGAAAATATTAATGGTCTCATCATCGATGGTGTAATATGAATTTTCAGTCACACTTATTAATTCTAAATTGGCTCGATACAATTGAAATTAAAAAAAAAACTGTTAGTAACGATACATATTATAGCGTATTGTATTTTTTTTATATTCAACATTAAACTATTATATTAGGTGCTCATAATGATGGTAGTCTAGAAAATAATTATTTAATATACACCCAATCTGCTTATGAGTCATAAATTTATAAAGGAATAAGAACATCACAGGATACTACGGGTTAACTAAATAAATAAATGGTGACAGAAGAAGCTGGGATTCGAATACCGGTTGTGACTGTGTACTGATGCCAGTTTCCTCCCTCGTCATCTACGGTTTGTGCCCAGGACGGGTAGTAAGTAGACACATTTTTTTTTATACCAATCATACTGATGCGGGTACATTTATCCTTCTTATTAAACTCTACAAAATGTCTCTATGGATTCCTATTTCACTCCTGATCTCTCTGAAGGGTAGTAAGCCGCAGTTCTAAATACTGATAAGCTTAACTTTGTGGTTACTAGCAGGGAGATCACCCCCTTGCGTTCGTTGTCAATGACGCATGAATGCTGGTGCACAATCGCTTGTAACATAAGGAGGTAGTCTCTCTGGCTGGTAGTAAGCCGCAGTTCTAAATTACCGATAAGCTGACATTGCGGCTAATAAAAGGACCTTACACAAGTGCAGGTACATTTTTGTACACAAAACTCGGGCCTTTGGAGGAAGGGGTTGTAATCTCTTGACATTGTCAGACAAAGAACCTAGAAACCGACGGCGTGAAATCTAGCTGGGGATAATTGGTCAGAGATGAATTAGTTTGCAATCAATTTTAAAAGTACCTTCCTATGAAAATTTGATTATATCGGAACTGTCTTAATATTAGACAAGAGCAAAGTCCTTACGGATGGTCAATTAACGCTAAAAGTCTTTTAAAATTTATAACTCCCCCCCCCCCCCCCTTTTAAGATCTAATTTCGTACCACTTTAAGTGCCTGCTCAAGTGACACCTCAATCAGAGTGAACTCGTAGGAATCCCCAAGAGTTATGGGAATTTCTTGAAAACTTTCCCGATTTTCGCTCGCGCCATCTAAATTTGTATACTTACCTCGAGGGGGTGCATGGTCTAAGGCGTCACTAGACGACCGATGACAGAGTGATTGACGTTTGAAGCTAATGCGGGGGTACACATTCTACCTGGTCTAGAAAAATCTGGCCGGCCTGCAAAACCACCCTTTTTTTTCATTGACGTTTGAAAATATAGTTGCGAACATTAAATTATTTTTTCTATTGTTATAAACGCATTGAAGAATAAAAACTGTTTGTTTTCACTTTATACTTGGGTAGCAAACTACCGTCACATTGAATCGTTGGTCACATGGTCTAAGATGTCACTAGACGGCCGATGACAAAGTTATCTTAAGTTTGATTTTCTCACTACAATCAAACGCGGGTACACATTCTACCTGGTATTAAGGACGGTGGAGATCACGGTTCGAATCTCTGCCGGGTGTAACTGAGGGAGGTAGTTTGAGCCCATACCTGCACTTGAAAGGTTTTGTTTGTTTTCACTCTCTCATCTTTTATACAGCCGGGGGTGGGTACAAGTCGTCAGGCTCAAACTAGAATAAGTGTAGTAAAGCCCGAACCGGTAATAAAAAAACGCGGTGAAAAAAACCATCTGATTATATGTAGAGTCCAAATTTTATACAAATAAACTTTTAGAAACTACAAACTTTTATTTTTCGGACAACATTTATAAAATAATACTACAGTATCGGTGGTATTTTATAGGTATTAATAGGTTGCTGTAGATCACTTGTCTTGACGTATGAATACGTGAAATTAGAGCTAGGGGCTTTTCTAATTGTTCCTATGAAAATGGGAATGTAGTTCGGTGAGTTTCGATCTTGTTTTCTCTCTTACGTGTCTGGCTATCCGTATATTTATATTAATAGAACAGGAATCTATAATAATAAAGAAAGTGTCTGTGTGTGTGACGCCCAAGCCCGCACTATTTACCGTTATATTCCAATCGAGCTAACACTCTCACTGAGGATTGACGTATTTCCCCTCTGCTCCATCTAGAGGGATAAACGCTAATTATTTTATAAATACGAACCATATATTGTTGCGTCAGCGTTCAAGCCCTTAGAGGGCAACAAACACTAGGGTGGTTTTCTACACTCCCTCCGGCCTGAAGTTCGAGGTTCGACACCCGTTAAAGAGGCTCTTCAACTTAATTATCAGAGCAGTATATCCCAGAGGCCAATTTTTGTTTTATTTATTTTAGCCCCCCCCCCCCCTCTTCCTTCTGTCTGTTTCAACCCTCACATGGCATGTCTAGTATTTTCTTGGTCAGGGTTCGATTCTAGGGCGGGTAGACTGAAGGTGATTTTCCACACGTGCTGGGTAACGCTCTGCTATGTCTTTTCATGCAAATGTGGGTACAGAACAAAATATACTTTTGCGAGATGTGTGTTGTGTGTGTGCGTGTGCGTGCGTGTGTGCGTGTGTGTGTGTCCCTTTTTAAAGAACTTTATATTTGCCAAAGGTCCCAATCTCTTGTCACTCAGGAGCTCAGTGGTAAGCTGTTGATCGAGTTCAAGTTTTATGCCAAAAGATGGCGGTAGCATCCAGAAACAGGTTCTGGTAGCGCGCGCCTCTCGGCAAGCGGGTATTTTAGTTCATGTGTATCACAACTGATTTTGAACTATGTATGATTGCTTTGCACTAGTATACTAATTAAATTGTCAGGTAATTTATTTGTGTTTACGGGTAGACGCTCTGTTCATATAAATGTGGGTACATTATGGCGCAGAAAAAATAAGTTTGGGTACACAAGGGTTGTGGGTAAATACTCTCACGCAAATCAGCACTTATTTCACTCTTGCATAGATGGGGCGAGATGTGAGTCAAATCCCATTTGTGTCTACTGAGTGTGTTTTTCCTAAACTGCGTTTCCCAATCTCCTTCCACTCTCTCTCTATCTCGTGGTTGTAATTTTAGATATACATTAATGTTTTATTACAATTTATGCTTGTGTTTGATGTATCTAGACTGCACTTTATCGGTATTTGACATAGAAATGTACAACATTAGAATATCTAAGCGTAAACACTACATTTTAAAACAAGATAGGTGACCTGGTGGTCTAGGGGTACGGTGTCAGACTTCTATGCTGGCGGCCGGGGTTCAAATCCTCGGTCCCGGCACAGATTTACCTGATTTCCAAACCCTTCCTACACCTCTGACGAGACATCTTGTGAATGGTGGAATGCCAGGTCGCCACCGTGGTTCGGATTCCACGTTAAACTGTAGGTCCTTAAATTTCCCATCTCACAATCACCCTACCATTACACATTAGCGTAAGTTCGTATAACCCGAACGGGTAGAAAAGACGCGGTGCTAATAATAATAAAACAAGATACCCGCTTCATTTGGACGAATGGTCTAAGGCGTCACTCTCATGTTTGACTGGTTGCTGGTGATGGGGTAGATGTGAGTTCAAATCCCAGTTGTGTCTACTGAGTGTGTTTCCCAATCTTCTTCCACGCAAATGTGGGTAGTTTATGTACCTCTAAAATCTTATTTACACATCCCCCCACACCCATTAGAGTAAGTAATACAATCATCATCATACATGCGTATAACCCAGACCATTAGCAAGACACCTGTGACAAGATGTGTACAGTCTGATTTCGGTACAAAGAACAGTAGAAAATTTCTGGAAAGGTAACTAGATTTATAAAACGTATTCCTACGCCAAAACATATGTTTTGAAATATCAGCTGTCTGGCAGCTGTCACTTTTGACAAGCAAAGTTTTGAAACCAAGAAAACTTATAAAAATAATAAATAACCATTGAATTTTTTTAGTAAATTTTTTTCTCTAAATTATGCTAAAAAAATCAACAAAAGATTTTTTCTTTTTCACTTTATTTTAATGTTAAATATTTGTGGTGTTGAAATTATTACTTCTAATAACTAAAAAAACTCTGTATTTTATAATAGTCAGACGATGACGTCATTGTGTTTTCATTCTCAACATATTTTAGTTTTTCTTTTTTTTTATTAAAAAAAGGTTTGTTGACCAATTTTATTTTCCTCTATAACCGTGAGGTATAAAGTATACGCCATGGATATTTTTTCTCCTTGGTCATTTATAGACTGAGATAATAAAAAAAAAAATGGTACTGTGTATCAGAATTTGATGGTAAAATGAGCACATTTTACGTATACAAGTTAGAGAAAAATATTGATAAAAGAAGATCATCTCTGTCCTCCTAAGATTATAACAACCAACTCAATTCCCTGGGCCTCCAATAAATCATATATTCGACAATAGCTCGCAAATTATTGCTTAAATACAAATATATTTCAAATAAATTACCTTATTTGTAATAGTCCTACAACTCTGTATGATGTTTTATTCCTTATCTAAATAGTCGCCAAAATATCAAAATTAAAAACTTCCCTCTAAATAATTTAACCGTAAAAATGAGAAACACCATTTTGTTTGTAGTTTTAAACAGAAATCTAGATACAAATTTCTGATAATATCGTCAGAGCAGGTTTTTTGATAGAATCTATTCGTTCTCTTTTCCCCCCTTAAATAAACTACCTACCCTTTGTATTTGGGTTAGATATCTAATTACAAAAACTCCTTATGAAAACCTATAGAGCCTACCAAGTTTTAGCCCAGTCGGTAAAATGGCGTCGGTTCTAGATTGAGATATAAACATAATACGGCTACCTCTTTTTCGGGCTTATAAATCAAAATCTCGGATTCGTGTTTTTCGATAATCACAATACTTCCTCTCTCCGATGAGTCGCGATAGAGTAAACACTCTGGTGATTGTACTGGATTCCAAAATTGTGGTTTTACCTAATATATATCCTTCGAAAAACTTAACAAGAAGAAAAGCTTAACTATTGCTTGTGGTGTGAGGGCTTTTATAGGACATCAAAATCTAGCAAGTCTTAACGAATTGAATGCTATTTAAAATAAAACATTAAAACGTAGTCACAACTTCATTCCATTGTTGTTTTTGTTTTTAATGTTCCAGAAAACAGAGGATAGATCCTTGCCTATAGCTGTTCGACTGCACAGAACCCTGGAGCTAGCGGATGACAAATTCTACGTGATAACGTGTGGGAAAGGCTGGATTCAAGAACGCGAGGAACGAGACGTCCTTGGTGTCACTCAAGTTGCTAGACAAAAACACAAGCGCTTGCAAGAGGTGATCAAATTCCACTCGTACACACTCAGAGCAACATAGAGCGTCCAGGGCGGTGAGTGGACTTTCACCCTAGGCAACATGTGTTCTATCCGAGCATTAACAGCTTTCCTGGTCTGTTTGGAACATGAGCCTCTCCTCCTTGGCACAATCCACACTCCTCCTTCCTACCCTTCATCCTCTCTCCCTTGTCTCCCTCTCAACCTCCTGCCTACCACGATTCCCCTCCATATAAAACATCCTCCTGAGCATCCTTTCTCTCTGTCCATTATTATCACATGGCCATACCACCTTTGTCATGCCCTTGTATTATTATTATTATTATTATTATTATTATTATTATTATTTATTATTATTATTATTATTATTATTATTATTATTATTATTAATGCTATTATATAGTCAGTATATTCAATTCATATAAATATACGACTAAAAAGTAAAAAAAAGCCTAGGCTACCAAGGAGAATATATTAATACCCAAGGGAAAGTTATAATTCCTTATCATTGGGTAACGAGCTCAGATAGTGTGAAACACTACATAAGCTGCTATATCATGCTAGTAGATTGCTAGGTAGAGAGAGACAACGACTGGCTCACTAAAGCTCGTGTGAAACACTACATAAGCTGCTATATCATGCTAGTAGATTGCTAGGTAGAGAGAGACAACGACTGGCTCACTAAAGCTCGTGTGAAACACTACATAAGCTGCTATTTCATGCTAGTTAGATTGCTAGGTAGAGAGAGACAACGACTGGCTCACTAAAGCTCGTGTGAAACACTACATAAGCTGCTAAAATCATGCTAGTAGATTGCTAGGTAGAGAGAGACAACGACTGGCTCACTAAAGCTCGTGTGAAACACTACATAAGCTGCTATATCATGCTAGTAGATTGCTAGGTAGAGAGAGACAACGACTGGCTCACTAAAGCTCGTGTGAAACACTACATAAGCTGCTATTTCATGCTAGTAGATTGCTAGTAGAGAGAGACAACGACTGGCTCACTAAAGCTCGTGTGAAAACACTACATAAGCTGCTATATCATGCTAGTAGATTGCTAGGTAAGAGAGACAACGACTGGCTCACTAAACTCGTGTGAAACACTACATAAGTGCTATATCATGCTAGTAGACTGCTAGGTAGAGAGAGACAACGACTGGCTCACTAAAGCTCGTGTGAAACACTACATAAGCTGCTATATCATGCTAGTAATTGCTAGGTAGAAGAGAGACAACTACTGGCTCACTAAAGCTCGTGTGAAACACTTCGTAAGACGCTATATAAATGCTAGTAGATGCTAGGTAAGAGAAACCAACGACTGGCTCACTAAAGCTCGTGTGAAACACTACATAAGCTGCTATATCATGCTAGTAGATTGCTAGGTAGAGAGAGACAACGACTGGCTCACTAAAGCTCGTGTGAAACACTACATAAGCTGCTATATCATGCTAGTAGATTGCTAGGTAGAGAGAGACAACGACTGGCTCACTAAAGCTCGTGTGAAAACTACATAAGCTGCTATATCATGCTAGTAGATTGTAGTAAGAGAGACAACGACGGTCACTAAATCGTGTGAAACACTACATAAGCTGCTATATCATGCTAGTAGATTGCTAGGTAGAGAGAGACAACGACTGGCTCACTAAAGCTCGTGTGAAACACTACATAAGCTGCTATTTCATGCTAGTAAATTGCTAGGTAGAGAGAGACAACGACTGGCTCACTAAAGCTCGTGTGAAACACTACATAAGCTGCTATTTTCATGCTAGTAGATTGCTAGGTAGAGAGAGACAACGACTGGCTCACTAAAGCTCGTGTGAAACACTACATAAGCTGCTATTTCATGCTAGTAGATTGCTAGGTAGAGAGAGACAACGACTGGATCACTAAAGCTCGTGTGAAACACTACATAAGCTGCTATATCATGCTAGTAGATTGCTAGGTAGAGAGAGACAACGACTGGCTCACTAAAGCTCGTGTGAAACACTACATAAGCTGCTATATCATGCTAGTAGATGCTAGATGAGAGAACCAACGACTGGCTCACTAAAGCTCTTGTGAAACACTACGTAAGACGCTATATCATGCTAGTAGACTGCTAGGTAAGAGAGAACCAACGACTGGCTCACTAAAGCTCGTGTGAAACACTTCGTAAGCACGCTATATCATGCTAGTAGACTGCTAGGTAGAGAGAACCAACGACTGGCTCACTAAAGCTCGTGTGAAACACTTCGAAAGCGCTATATCATGCTAGTAGATGCTTAGATAGAGAGAACTAACTACTGGCTCACTAAAGCTCGTGTGAAACACTTCGTAAGACGCTATATCATGCTAGTAGACTGCTAGATAGAGAGAACTAACTACTGGCTCACTAAAGCTCGTGTGAAACACTTCGTAAGACGCTATATCATGCTAGTAGACTGCTAGATAGAGAGAACCAACGACTGGCTCACTAAAGCTCTTGTGAAACACTACTAAGACGCTATATCATGCTAGTAGACTGCTAGGTAGAGAGAACCAACGACTGGCTCACTAAAGCTCGTGTGAAACACTTCGTAAGACGCTATATCATGCTAGTATACTGCTAGATAGAGAGAACTAACTACTGGCTCACTAAAGCTCTGTGAAACACTACGTAAGTTGCTATATTATGCTAGTAGACTGCTAGGTAGAGAGAGCAAACTGGCTCACTAAAGCTCGCGTGAAACACTACACAAGATGATATATCATGCTGGTACACTACTAGGTAGAGAGAACCAACTACTGGGCTCACTAAAGCTCCTGTGAAACACTACACAAGACGCAATATCATGCTAGTAGACTGCTAGGTAAGAGAGAAAAATTGCTAGAAGAGAGAACAACGACTGGCTCACTAAAGCTCGTGTGAAACACTACGTAAGCTCTATATCATGCTAGTAGACTGCTAGGTAGAGAGAGCCAACTACTGGCTCACTAAATCTCGTGTGAAACACTTCGTAAGACGCTAATGGGCCAGTTTCTAGTCAAATTTATACGCCTCAAGTGTGGCGCTACACTAAGTACATGATGACACCTACCTAAACTCGAATGGAATGGGCCATTTCCTAGCGAGAACGGCCCATTCCATTCTGGTTTAGGTAGGTGTCGTCATGTATTTAGTGTAGCGCCACACTTGAGGCGTACTAAATTTGACTAGAAACTGGCCCTATGTCATGCTATTAGACTGCTAGGTAGAGAGAGACAATGACTGGCTCACTAAAGTCCGTAGAAACACTAAGTAAGCTGTTATAATCATGCTAGTAGACTGTCTAGGAAGAGGATCCCAATGACTGGCTCACTAAAGCTCGTTGTGAAACACTACATAAGCTGCATAATCATGCTAGTAGACTGCTAGGCAAGAAAGCCAACTACTTGCTCACTAAAGCTCGTTAGAAACACTAAGTAAGTGTTATTATCATGCTAGTGACTGCTAGATAGAGAGAACCAACTACTTGCTCACTAAGCTCGTGTCAAATATTAAGATTAAAATGAAACTACTTTTTTATTCCACTGACCTCAGATAACTAAATTTCTTAACCGGTTTATTTATGTTTGTTTACAGGACCTACGGAATACGCGTTAAAAACTGCTTTGCGTTCAACAAGCGACAACAACAGCGTCCCGTTCATTGACGAAAAGGGTGAGTCAATCCAAGATTGCATCTTCAATAAAACATAACATAGAATTATATTTACTGAAAGTACTCAGTCCGTTTTATGGTCGAGGAATATTTGATGTCCAACAGAGGTTTGGTATTTAAAGTGAAAATCTCTCTAGTGATTTTTAATTTATTCAATGCCTATTAATATCTTTAATAATTAGTGTATCTAACGTCCACATTCCTGCTGATAGAATTTTTAGTAGTAAAAATAAAGTTTGCTTTGTCATGATTCGCATTTTGTTGTCTTCAACGAGATGTCACCCACCTAAACCATTTTGTATACCCACAACGGCAATTCACGTGATTCCGTCATTGCTCCCAATGTGGTAATGTGCGCCGTGCAGATTCGCATGTAAATCAGTTTTCTGATTAATAAAAAAGATTATATTGTATTATATTATATTACGTTTTTAAGAAGT